>OV839568.1:84785671-85019696 GCA_929447395.1 Epistrophe grossulariae | reverse complement strand
TATTATTATTATTATTATTATTATTATTATTATTATTATTATTATTATTATTATTATTATTATTATTATTATTATTATTATTATTATTATTATTATTATTATTATTATTATTATTATTATTATTATTATTATTATTATTATTATTATTATTATTATTATTATTATTATTATTATTATTATTATTATTATTATTATTATTATTATTATTATTATTATTATTATTATTATTATTATTATTATTATTATTATTATTATTATTATTATTATTATTATTATTATTATTATTATTATTATTATTATTATTATTTTATTATTATTATTATTATTATTATTATTATTATTATTATTATTATTATTATTATTATTATTATTATTATTATTATTATTATTATTATTATTATATTATTATTATTATTATTATTATTATTATTATTATTATTATATTATTATTATTATTATTATTATTATTATTATTATTATTATTATTATTATTATTATTATTATTATTATTATTATTATTATTATTATTATTATTATTATTATTATTATTATTATTATTATTATTATTATTATTATTATTATTATTATTATTATTATTATTATTATTATTATTATTATTATTATTATTATTATTATTATTATTATTATTATTATTATTATTATTATTATTATTATTATTATTATTATTATTATTATTATTATTATTATTATTATTATTATTATTATTATTATTATTATTATTATTATTATTATTATTATTATTATTATTATTATTATTATTATTATTATTATTATTATTATTATTATTATTATTATTATTATTATTATTATATTATTATTATTATTATTATTATTATTATTATTATTATTATTATTATTATTATTATTATTAATTATTATTATTATTATTATTGTTATTATTATGGCCCATGGCCAATGGCCATAGAGCACACCAAACAGTAACTTTTTGAGGATGTTACGGCATATCAACAATGGCTTGTGGATTATTAGCACTACAAATACGACAGTTTTGTTTATTAACATACCCATTCAACCAAAATTGAGCTTCATCGCTGAACAAAATTTTCTTGTGAAAATCGGGATCGGTGGCGATCTCGGACCATTATTTTGGTAATTAATTTGCACGATTTGCAAACGTTGTTCAGGAGTAAGTCTATTAATTATGAAATGGCAAACCAAACTAAGCAAAAATGGAGTGACAAACTGTCAAAAAGACCAACTCCCAAAAAAGTATGGCCAGATTGAAAACGTCTAAAAAAACACCCTTTATTATCAGAAAGACTAATGGGCCACTCAGGATTCAAGTATTTCAACTTTAATTCTCCAAAAATAATTTTCAGTTCAATTATTATTATTCATTTATTCATTATTGTATTCTTTTCGAAAATTGATTTTGCTATTGAAAATGGATAATAGTTTGGTTAGAATCTCGTGCTTGAGCCTAATACTGTGACAAAAATTTAAAGAAATATATACATCACCCACTACTATATTTACACAAATAACATTTTTACATCACAGCAAACAAATTTTTGTTTTGTTATATTTCGCATGATTTTTTAAGATATAGATATTTAATTTAACGACCCCCTTAACCCATGGATGGATGTTAAAAGGCTTTAAAGTCGAGTTTATAATTTAACTGAAGCTTCTTTTTTGTTTTGTAAATGCCAATCATATCGCTTTTGTTTGCTTTTTATTTCGCAATAAAATCATTCTTCGAAAATTATGATAACAGTATATAGATCTTTTAATTAAAAATTAAATGAAACTAAATATGTAAATACATATTATAGTCCCGTCATTTGACTTGGAAAAAATCGCCGGAAAGCTGGATTTTGGTATATAGCCTCATTATGGCGTTCTTAAGAGATTGTCAAAATTCCCCATCGATATGAGCGCCGCTTAGAATTATAGGGGGGGTTGAAGGCCCCCAAAATGTTTTTTCAGGAATAACTCCCAAATGGTAAGTTGCACAGAAAAAATGTTGAAAACTAATTTGTAGCTTAAAAAATTTTCTACAAAAACCTTAACATACTTTTTTTCATAAAAATAACCGTTTTGGAAATAAACCAATAGGAAGAAGGGTTTTACTTGTCCATATAGTGAGACCTCTTAGTTCAAAAATTGTGCATTTTGTGATAAAAGCATCAATTTGTATTGTTGTTACATTATATGAACATGATTTTAAGATGTCCACTCTATTTGTCCATCCCTTTAGGTGGGAGCGGAAAATAAAAAAAATTAATATAAAATACAACGGCAATACTTACAATATCATGTTGTAGCTTTTTTTTAAATAAAATTCGAAAATTAAAGATTTTAAAAATCATTTATTCAAAAACTAAGAACTAAAACGAAATCTCGCAATTACAAAAACTGCTTTTTATAATATCGCAATTACAAAATCTCGCTTTTTATAATATCGCAATTACATCCCGCATTGAAAAATCTCTCAAATTTCAACCAACATTTCGCAAATTAAAATCTCGCATATTTAATAATAAAATAATAATTTTTCTTTGCTTATGCTTACATAAATACAAAATTTGGCCTTATTTCGCTTTTGTGAATTGTGAAAGGAAAATAAAGCCAAACACCCATTTTTGGCCTTACTTCACTTTCACAAAGCGAATTAAGATCAAATCTCCACATTTGGCCTTATTTCACTTGGCTTGGTTATTTTTATGAAAAAAAGTATGTTAAGGTTTTTGTAGAAAATTTTTTAAGCTACAAATTAGTTTTTAACATTTTTTCTGTGCAACTTACCATTTGGGAGTTATTCCTGAAAAAACATTTTGGGGTTTTCTTAAGAACACCATGAGGAGGCTATATACCAAAATGCAGCTTTCCTGCGATTATTTCCTAATTGGGCTGTTTTTATGGCTTTATTGATTGAACTACAAAGGCCAATCAGTGTAGATCTGTCAGTTAATAAGCATCGATAAGCTCGGCAAGGAGGAGGGAATTTTGTATCGGCAAGTAGACGGTATTATATTTGTATTATATCATACACTTTAGGAGTGGCTTCAGCAAAACACAACAAAGGAAACAGAAAACCTCGATATACATAAAATATAAAACCAAAACATTTTAGAACGAAATGGTCACCAAAATAAATATAAAATAAGGTGGCGTAAAAGTTGTCACCCTATCGGAATATGCTGTAATTTTTGAAAATGATTCCGCAAAAAAATCGAAACAATTATTCCGCGTTCTTTAGGAGTGTTTCATGTCTTGTTGACGTATATTTTGTAACTGTTTACTTCACAAATTTTTCAAATATGTATTACAAAATGTTAGTTTTACAATGCAAATACTGAACTTCATCTATATACATGGTTTTTCAGTTATGTCGGAAGCAAGAAATATTTAATATCTGGAGCAGCATTCTTGATGTTGATCTTAAATAAGTTTTAGGTCGACGAAGAACAGAAAAACTTCGTTCATTCGAACAGGATGCCACCGCAATGTCGATTTCCGAAATAAGACCAACAATCCACATGTCTTATTTCACGACAGCGTCTCTTTCTTAGTAAAACCAAACTTTTAAATTCAAAATTATAGTCCTGCCAATCTTAAATTATTCATTCACATTACATTCAACTTCAATTAACATGAATTTTAGTTTACACTGTGAAAGGGATCACTACGTTTTCCTGCGATCGTTTTCCCGTGTAACGTTTGCCCGCCGATTTGAAAAATAGTTTTTTTTGCTACAATCCCGCAGGACGATATCCCGCGGAACGATTACCTATGAAATTTTCCACGGGATTGGCGGCGGGATAGACAATACTAATTAGTACTTTTTGACTATGCAATAAAAATTTTATGTTTGTTAAAATATCTAATTTTTTTTTTCATTTAAGCGTTTTTTAATTATTTTTTTTATTTTCATAAAAAAAACTACCAAATGATAAAAAAAAACTTTTCATACACTCAACCTCGCACCTACCCCAAATCCTATAGTGTGCCAAGCAGGGGGGTTGCATGGGGGGCAGCATGCCCCCCCATACATACCTCACCTTAACACAAGAAAAGACTTTTGTACAAGAAAACTACTATTGAAATGAATTTTTTCATGCGCTGTCGATTTGTATTAAAAAAAGTAGCAATCTTCGGGCAAACGTTACACGGGAAACTGTGATTCGGGATATCGTTCTGCGGGAAAACGTTTTGCGGGAAAATGTTTTGCGGGAAAATGTACACGGGAAAACGTGACGCGGGAAAACGTGCCGCGGGAAAACGTAGCCAACCCTTTAATCATTGAAACATATTTTTTAATATCAAAGCTCCAGCACTCAGTACTTACACAATAAACTTTAAAAACATCTCTATAGTTATTAATAAAATCTTCTGCAGTACGTAATCATGCTTAATTTCAGGAAAGCGTCTACAGCATTTGATAATGGTAGGTTTTAAAAACGGCGTTTAAAGTTGACAATTATGTTATCCTTTACCTATTCAGTAGTATGCTGCAGTAAGAGCTGAAAACATAGATGAGCGTGGTGGATATAACATTTTTGGACTAGTATACCTTTCATAACGCATACTCCTGCAAAACCTAAATGAAATCCCATATTTCCTATCTATAACTTATAATATCTGGTTTATATGCAAGAACGAAAGATCGAGTTGGATTAAGGTCGGATTTTCGATCCTGCATATAAACGAATTACCCGTTTGTTTGTATAGGTATTGTGTTTACAATTAGTTTTCACGTATTACACATACGTACGAACATAGTGATACGTTGTTATTATGTTTGCGTTTTTTTACACTACCTTGAGAAAAATACGACGACCAGCTGGTAAAAAACCTTAATGTAGGAAAAATATAAATTTTGTTGTCTTTTTAATGAATGACAAGTTAGTACTGTCGATTTTCTAGGTTGGGCAATACGATTTCCAGCGCCGCCCACCCTTGCCTACCCTTAACTACGCGCATGCCTTTAATGTTGTTTATCAATAGGTACATACTTTCGAAGTACTGTCGTAAAATGCCATTTAATGCTAATAATAAGACCAACTAATTTTTTTTTATCTTTAACTTTATTTTATCATATTTCGGACACACAAATGCATGGATATTTTGGGTTGCCCAATAGTTGATTTGTTTCCTTGCCCAATATTTTTAGAAAATCATTTACACAATAGACACGTCATAGCAAAAAACACAATTTCCCAATTGAAAAGCAATCAAAAACGCATTATGAATGACATTTTTACAGCAACTACTACTATGTGCCACGCAGAGTTTATTCACTTGTGATACACAACAAGGAGGTGCAGCCCAAGCCAATGGTAGCTCTCCTACATCTATTCAGGTACGGGGGATAGCTTTAAACAATTATAATTTTGTATTTGTATGCAATTTTATAAATTTTAATTTTAAATATTTGCTTACATCATTTGTTCTTACTTTTAAAAATTAAATCTTTTGTCTTAATACTTTAGGCCCCAGCTCCTCCGCCGATTATAGATTGCAAATCAAATCCACCTGCATACACATTTGTCCAAGGATGGCAGCTTCTCTCATTGGCAGTCTCTCTATTTGTTCCAAAGTCTAGCCGCCTTCTTTGGTATTTAAAACTGCATTTATCTCGAAACGCTGACACCAAGACTGAAGCTGGCAAATATGCAGCCTACTGTGAACGTGCCTTAGATCGGACACTCAAAAACGGCGGACGGGAAAATAAACCCTCACGAATGGAAGTGCTATCCATTCTTCTCAAGAATCCCTATCATCACTCCTTACCACATGCTATACCAGTGCATATGATGAATTCCACATACACAGTTATATCATTTGATGGCTCGACAACTATTGAAGAATTCCAATCCACACTTGCACAAGAGATTGGTTCACGAGACTCAACAAACGGATTTTGTTTGTTCAGCGATGACCCAATTGAGAAAGACCTGGAGCACTATTTGGATTCACAAGCAAAGCTTTGCGATGTTATTTCAAAATGGGAAACTGCATTGCGTGAAAAAGGTTCAGGAAAGTTTGAAAACTCCAGGGTCATTCAATTGACCTATAAGAACAGACTTTACTGGAAGCATACAATTAAGTTTGAGACCGACAAGGAGAAGCTACTTTTATGCTATCAGACCAATCAACAGATTGTTCAAGGACGATTTCCACTTTCCAGGGACCTAGCTCTTGAACTGTCATCTTTGATGTCACAAATTGATATGGGCGATTATTCACTGGAAAAGTCCAGAGGATCTGGAACTATGAACAATGCAGGTCTTAAGGCCTTGGATAAATTCTATCCATATAGATATAGAGATGCCATGAGTCCAGAGCAGCTTAAAGATATTCAAGATCTTCTTATTTCTAAATGGATACTATTAAAAGGACGTTCCACATTAGACTGTGTTCGAATATATCTAACTTGCTGCAGAAAGTGGCCATTTTTTGGAGCTGCATTGTTTCAGGCGAAACCTCGGCATTCTGATCAAGCCATGGCGTGGTTAGCTGTATCCGAAGATGCTCTTAATGTTCTCGAACTGTCCTCAATGGCACCCCTCGCTAGATATCCTTATACTGCAGTTATGACCTTTGGTGGGTGTCAAGATGACTTTATGTTAGTAGTAGGAAATGAAGATAATTTAGTCATAGCTGGAAACACTAACGAACAAAAATTGCTTTTTGCAATGAGCAAACCTAAGATTCTTGAAATTACTCTTTTAATTGCGGATTACATGAATGCCCTAGGTCACACTCTTCCCGGAACACCCCAAATGAATACCCTTACAAGAAATGGTTCACATCGTTCACTTAGGTCTCGACCCTTGCCAGGAGCTGGTATAGTGGCCGTTGGTGGTATGTCTACAAATGCCACAACAACAGCTCATAATACTCTTAACTCCCATGCCACTCATACTCTGAGTTCTAATCACTCACACACGTTGAATTCGCATTACAGTGGTATGGGTATCCACATTGGAGGAAGTCATCAAGATACAATGAGTTCTTCTCATGGCGGTCAACCGGATATACTAAAGAGCACCCCAGATCACCAGAGGTTGCAGAAATAAAAAAACGGTTTTATCTGATTTTCAAGGAATAAATTAACGGCGTTTTCCATTGATCATCCAGAACCAGAAGGCTCCTGGACCATCAATGAAAAACACAACCTAAACAAAAGAAGATTTGTAATTCAATTTTTATTTATATTTTAGCTCCCACCAGAGCCCAATTGGAAAAATATTGATTCCGAAAACAACTCACACCTAAAGAAAAATTTTGTAGGAAGGTATATTTATTTTAAAAAACGAGAAAATAAAAGAATCTGACTCTTCACGAACATAAGAAGGTAAGCAAGGAAAACATTTCGTTCTTATTTTATACTAGCAGGTCGCTGCTACGCTTCAACACCTATTAAACATTTGTCAAACTACAAAATTTCAATCAGCAAAGAAAACTTTATCAGGCGTATTTATTAGATTTTTGACTAGTTAGAAAGTTTCTCAGGGGGGGCATTAAGGGGAAATGCCCTACCTTGAAACCTCCAATGCCCTACCTCGAAAATCAAATATCGTAACGATTTTCCTATTCCCTTAAATTCGTTCTTTGTATAGGTACAAAGATTTGTTCCACCAAAAAAAAAAAAATATCCTCGTTTCGCAATTTTTTTACTTTCCTACATTGCACCAAAAAAACAATACCTTCATTCATAAGCAGTGTAACGAAATGGCCCATACTGTACTTTTTGTCTAGCATTTTTTTCATTCATTCTACCAAAAATCAACATCGTTCATACTTCATAGCTGATTTGAACGAAATATATGTCTGAGATACGATGCGCTGCCTCCCAGTAGGAAATTTCATCCTCACTGAAAAATTTAGCTGAATTCAACATTGAATTCAAATGCCACTTCTTCCCAGAATAAGTTCTTTGCCAGAAACAGCAAGCACTGATTTAGTTACTGTAAAGTAATGCATAGTTTCACCAGTTCATGATTTTATGCACATTGTCTGCTTTGTAAATGGGAAAAATTTCGAAACACTCCCTTCTTTTACCTGACACACAAAAATCAAGTGAGTTCAATGTGACATTAAAAGATTCTATTTTAGTAGGTAAAATTATGCGATGATTCAATCGTTGAAAAGTAATGCATAAATTCAGCAGTTCGTTGTCTAGATCCACTCGTCTGCTTTGTAAAGTATGTATACTTAGAGAGAGAAGAAAAAATAATTCTCCCACGACGCTCTCTTTTTTGCTTGTTTTTTCCCTGATGAGCAAGAAAAGAATAAAAACTACCCTCTCCTTTAAGCCTAGTACATACTTCCTCGTGAAGTGAACAACCATCAGTGGAGAAAGTGAATTTTTGACACAATTTGCTTGACTTTTGAAGCTTTTATGGTCAAATTGTCAAAGCTACACCAAAAATCAAAGAGTTCCCGTACATTTTGCGCGTGAATATGGTTCACCGCTCATGAACGCAAACTCTCCACTTTTTGTCATGGCTTCACGAGCAAGCTCACGGGTGAACAAAAATGCAAATTTGTATGGATTCACGACATGATTCACAAGTATGTACCAGGCTTAAAAGTGTATAATTTAAAAAATTCACTTAGAAAAATAAAATTCACAGTATGTTCATGCTTTGGTTTTTATGAAAGTCGGTAAAATTTGACCATAATTTGCGTCTTAGAGACGCATTTTGGAGTTTAGGTCACTTGACCTTTTAATTGAATTATATTCAATCGTTCCAACTAAGGAGAAGTATTTTTCTAATTTATGAATTAAATATTTAGCGATTAAGCAATTGATTTCACTACTAAATTTTCATCATAATTTTCATAGAAAATAATAAATTTTAAGCTGATCAATAACTAAGTAACACTCAATTAGTGACTTTTTTGTTGAATATTCATCATATTTTTCATTGGCAAATATTGAGGGAGTGAAGAAACAAGTCCAAAATATTTTGCGATTTCATATAAGAATTTTCATCATATTTGTCATCAAAAATTAATGATCTGATGAATAAGCAAGTTACTTTTGTTTAAGTATTTCTTCGCTGAATATTCATCATATTTTTCACTGGAGTCCTCAGTACCTACACATTAACTTCGTTCCCAAATGCAAATATTAACAGTTTTGATGAGTTGAGTATAATTGGTAGGAACTAGGAAGTATACATAGCTGTGGGATAGAGTTAGAATTTGTTGGTTACATTTAAATTGGATGCACAAAAATTGTTGTAAGAGTAAGAGGCTCAAAATAGAATAGAGTATCTATGAATACTTTGAGTGCGGTTAAATTGGTGGATAAATTATACTAATATGCATCTCTGAGAGTTGTGCCGTCTGTCCACGTATTGCAGTCTTTGATTAATTTAAAATAAGCAAATTAGAGTTTATTCGTCTGTGGTGAAGGTGTTTATAAGTGTTTTATAATCAAAAGATACAAATGCTACAAATGATTCAATAGGCCTCAGAGGCAATCAATGAATCACGAAAGAATGGCAGGCATGGTATTCCTGGCCTTTGAAAAGAAAGGAACCAAATCATTGGATCTGGATGAAGTCCTTCGTATTTTTAATAATATGGCGAATCGAAGAATTTAGTTATTTTAATGAAAGAGCTTGATATTGTTATCTATGTAGGTATACTAAATATAATATCTATGTTAAGAGACATAATAATAAAAACCAATACATATGTTTATGAATGTTTTGCACTTATCTATCACCCCCTCCCGACAATTCATAAAAAATTTCATAAAACATTTTTACTTCTGCCCTACCTGTTATCACCGATGCCCTACCTTCAATTCAACTCTAGCTACGGCCCTGCAGTGTCTTGATAGTTCGAAATAGTTGGAAACTAGCTTTATTTGATTAAATATAATGTCACATTAGCAAAGGTTTAGACAACCGAGTCCGTTGTCTAAGTTAGATAACTTAAACATCAACTAAACATGGTTATCTTCAAATCAAATACAATGTAAACAAAAGTGAGTGTTGCATTACGTTTAGTTTAGTTTATTTAATTCATTGATATGCTATACACATTAAGATACAATATCTTATTAAAGAGTGATATCTTTAAAATGTACAAATTTAAGAATAAAAGCTAACATTTGAACATACATTTGAACATACAAGCTAAGATCAAATGCCAGTAGTTAATACACTATTAAAGTGAAATGTGACGTACGTCAAAATTAATGGAATCAAAGCTCTTATAAAAACAGGGTGTATATCATCAATTCCAACTGCATTAGATTTAAGCAACATAAAGCTTTCAACAACATTAGTACAATCAATTCTATAAAACTCAAAGGCAGATTCGGAGACATAAGAATTAACCTCGTTCAACTGTCTATTTTGATAAAGTGAAGATGAAGTTGGAAGTTTTAAGAATTGTTTGTTCAACTCATTGATATTAATGTAAGAACAATCAAATCTTTTTTGCCGTCCAATACCGAAATCGCGAAGATTGTTCCTCAGTTTTCGGCCATTTATCGATTAATCAAGGCGATTCTTAAAAACTTAGTTTTTTCAGTTCGTATCTTGCACACTACTTTGTTCCGTAGCAACCTATACGATCGTCGAAACACTTCTAACCTGTATCTTTTCCATCGAAAGCAGGCTTAATTTCGGTGGTATATGAGCGATGATATTTCCGGTGTGAACCATGGTCGAGATCGATTGGTCTAGATTTTCTGCGTAAGGGGAACATGTGTGTTGAAAAGATATTCAATGTTACTTTGAATGAAATCTACTTGTTCGTTAGGAGACGACATGTATTAAATTTTATCCCATTCAATCATTGAAATAGTGTGCTCAAGGGCAGAAATGTTGGTATTTGGTAGTGGTGCAAAATTAAAAAAGTGGCCCGCACAAATAACACATCATCATGTTTCAGGTTGAAGAGAGATAAATTACAAAATTTTAACGTTCCAGGGACGTTCAATAAGAGAAAAGTGGGCGGATTAAAAAAAAAATGCACAATTTTTTATTCATTTTTATTCATTGCTGCATAGCCAGCGCAGCACAAGTCTGAATAAAGCGATTACTAACTCTATACGTTCATTTCAATAATTCAAAGTTCTATGGCCAGCACAATTAATTTTTTAATGACTTCTTTTTCGCCAGCAATCAAATTGTTTCTTCTAAGGACGATATATTGTATTGCATTGTAGGTATTGTATTGGTTCCCCTAAGGGTTACAACTCTCCCTCTCCTATCCGTCTCGCCTTACTCCTTCTCGCAACCTCTAGTGCCTTTATCCACTCTTCCCCCCTCCCTCCTTCGTCCATTATATCCCTCATCTTCTCCCCTATTGACATCCCTTCATCACCACCTGACCTGCATCTTTCTATCACATGTTCCCACGTCTCAGGTTCACCTTCACACACTCTGCACATTCTTTCTTCTTCATGCTTCCAGTACCATCTTTTTCTCACCTCATTCCCTAGCCTAACTCTCGCTATTCTCCTTGTTCTGTCTGCTTTCCATCCCGCTTTCAAATATTGTGGGATCCTCTCGGTCATTACTTCCTTATACCACCTATAATATCTGGATTCCAATATTAGTTCCAGTCTTTCCTTCTCCTGCTCTCTTCTGTCTTCCCATTCTACTCTCTCGTACCCTGTCATACTGTCTTCTCTTCCTTCCCTTCCTCTCTTTCCCATTCTCCCTTGTTCCCATCGGGATCCTCTCTCGCTTCCTTCCCTCTCTCTCTCCCTCATCTCCTCTAAACATTCCCTCGCTATTTCACTTCCTTTCCCACCTGTTAATTTCTCTTCATAATTCCATGCCCTTCTCCTCATCATTATCTTATCATTATCTTATCTCTTTTGGTTTCCTCTCTCACCATGTATCCTGGAATTTGCCATTCTACTCCTATTGTCCATTTGAGGTACCTCTCCTGCATTCTTTCCATTTCTTGTCTCTCCTCCCATCCCCATATCTCCGCCCCATATCCCATCACCGTCCACACCAGGGTATTAAATAGCCACATCTTCCTTTCCCATACCTTCTCGAATTTCCTCCTCCCAATTCCCCATGCTTCCTTAATTACCGCTGCTGCCTTTTTTTTCTGTCCCTTATATGTGCCTCCTGTCCTCCATTCTTTTTGAACACATACCCCAGGTATTTGAATTCTTTTACTTCTTCTATCTTTTTTCCCCTCCATCTCCAGTCTACTGTTGTACTCCTCCCTCCTCCTTTCCTGAACCTCATCACTTTCGTTTTTCCCACGTTAACTTCCAGTTTTTTCCTTTCGAAATACTTCTCCAGTTTTCGTATCATACTTTGCATCTCTTCTTCATTTTTCGCCATTACCACCACATCATCTGCGTATGCCAACGAGCAAATTCTTCTTCCTCTTACTTTTATCCCTCCCCAACTCTTCTATATCCGCTGTCAGTAAGTTAAAAAGAATTGGGCTCATTGGGCACCCCTGTCTTACTCCCTTTCCCGTCCAAAATCTTTCCCCCATCTCTCCTCCCGCTTTTACTCTACTCATAAGGATGGTATATAAGGATTCAATTCAAATATAAGGGCAGTGGGCGTGACAGTATGCGCAAAAATAACATAATGTTATGGCTAAGATTGTCACTAAGAAGAAACTGGGCGTGGCGGTAGGCGGATATTTTTAAATTCTAACTTTCTATAACTTTGATGACAGTGAAAATCTTAAAATTCGTTCAAAATACATAGATCAAATGCACCTCATTATTGAGCAGATCTTTATTTACTATGACAACAAACCTTTAATTTGGCTAAATGACACCTAACCGCCCTTAGGAGATGTGTCTAAACTTTCAACATAATTCTTTTTGATTCAATACTAAAGTAATCACAAAATGTTTAAACGAAAGTTAATTAATTTAGTAAAATTTGATGTTGAATTTGGTATTTACGTTTTGAACTGGTTGGTTTACGTCTAGCATGAGTGGGAAAGTTTAACTTAAATTTCATTAATATAATTCTTTTAATCGTTTATAATCTAAAATTATTAGAAACAATATTATATAACTAAAACGCACACACCCACAAAAAATATACAAACCGCTTTTTATATCATATACACAAAATATATATCAAATTTTATTAGGGAGTATAAAAAATTTAAATGTTGGTATGATCAATTCTTATTGATTAATCAAATAATAATATTATAAAGTGCTAGTGATGTTGCAACATGATGCATTTTCTTTAAAAAAAACGAAATAATTACCATATTCGAGTACGAATTTATACAATAGTTATCTAATTGCGAAAATACATGGCATAATGAACTAAAATGTGAAACTATTTCACAAATTACATATAAATGAAATGCATTAATATATGTCTTTATAACATATTAGAACTAAGAAAATTTTTATACCAAAAAATAAATAACATAAAAAAGTGTCAGATACATACTCAACAATTATATAATTGTTCCAATATAAATAACTACCTACATACGTTTTTTAATTGATAATTATTGTGAAACGAACTTTATACTTATTAATTATTTTATTTAAATTATGTTTTTTAAACTAAATACTTTAGCAATACATCTTTCAACCTTTTATCTCTATATCTTCTATTTACTTTATGTATGTATTTATATTTATTATTTAGATAAATTTATTTTAAACAGAACTAAGTTATTAATGCAGGAGTTGGTTTTCATTGTTCATGGAAATGAGGGCCATGCAATTTTTCTTCGGGATATGCTCAATTAGGAACTTAAAAATGAAGATATTTTCGTATAAAATAAGTGAATGTACATCATTTAAATTGGAACAAAGTTATTCTCATGTAATGCATCGCAATTAATTTTGATCTATGAGCCCCATACCATTTTATTGAAAATATATGTATGACAGATCTATCGAATGTAAATCCCACGTTGAGTTTTTCCAATTTTGCAACCGCAATGATCTCCAGCACCTGCTAAAATATATACATAAACATACATTAAAAATACTTACGAATATTATATTTATAATTATAACAATTAATCAAAATGAAAAGAAAATAATTTAAAATTTAAGAACTCAAAAATTGTGTTTGACCTCAAACTTTACTTTTGATTAGGTATTTATTTATAAAAACTAGTTCCTTTTGTGATGCTTGACAGAAACTCAATTCTGCATTTGATGCTGTAAGTGGAAGGAAAAGTCATGTCACTCACATTTTGTGTGTTTATATCTAAATTCTAGTTGTGTGTAGAGTCACTTATGTTCGAAATCAGAAAAATAGATACAAAATTAACGGATTTTATAAATTAAAAGTTCCAACACTTTTGCACACACAGCTTCATTAAATTATAAAAATTTAATATTTTGTGAACTAAAAACTCTAATTTATATAATTAATGTATTATTAGGTATTTACTTTCATTTAATTGAAAAACAATATACCTACCTACATGAATTGTAAATATCAAACACTATAAACAATTATTATTATAACGGGTGATTTTTTAGCTGGTTTGGTTTTGGCAACACTGGTTTTGAAAAACAATATACCTACCTACATGAATTGTAAATATCAAACACTATAAACAATTATTATTATAACGGGTGATTTTTTAGCTGGTTTGGTTTTGGCAACACTGGTTTTGACAGCTGACGTGTGTTTAGTACCTTGTGTCACTGTCAAACAGCTTCAGTTTGGTTTGCAATTTAACCATGGATCGTCTTACAAATGAACAACGCTTGCAAATTATTGAATTTTACTATCAAAATTCGTGCTCGGTTCGAAATGTTCATCGCGCGCTGCTTCCATTTTATGGTCGGCATTCTCGACCTTCTGAGCAGTCTATTCGGAAGATTGTGACCAAATTTCGCACCAAATTTACTTTGTTGGACATTAAACCACCAACACGTTTACGTACTGTGCGTAGTGAAGAAAATATTGCGGCCGTATCAGCTAGTGTGACAGAAGACCGCGAAATGTCGATTCGGCGCCGTTCCCAGCAGTTAGGCCTTTGTTACAGCACTACGTGGAAAATTTTGCGAAAGGATTTGGGCGTAAAGCCTTTTAAGATACAGCTGGTGCAAGAACTAAAGCCAGCCGACCTACCACAACGCCGAATTTTTGGTGAATGGGCTCTTGGAAAGCTGGCCGAGGATCCGCTTTTTTATCGAAAAATTGTGTTCAGCGATGAGGCTCATTTTTGGTTGAATGGGTACGTAAATAAGCACAATTGCCGCATTTGGAGTGAAGATCAGCCAGAAGCATTGCAACAGCTACCAATGCATCCCGAAAAAGCCACTGTTTGGTGCGGTTTATGGGCCGGTGGCATTATTGGGCCATATTTCTTCAAAGATGATGCGAATCGCAGCGTTACTGTCAATGGTGAACGCTACCGAGCGATGATAACAAACTTTTTTTTGCCCGAAATGGAAGTTCTTGACTTGCATGATATGTGGTTTCAACAAGACGGTGCCACATGCCACACAGCACGCGAAACAATGGCGCATTTGCGAGGCGAGTTTGGTGAACAGTTAATTTCACGTTTCGGGCCGGTCAATTGGCCGCCTAGATCGTGCGATTTGACACCATTAGACTATTTTTTGTGGGGGTATGTCAAGGCTAATGTCTATAGGGACAAGCCCACTTCGATTGACGCACTGGAAGCCAACATCCATGCATTCATTCGTGAGATACCGGCCGATATGTGTGAAAGAGTATGCCAAAATTGGACTCAGCGGATGAGCTACCTGAGACGCAGCCGCGGTGAACATTTGCATGAAATTATCTTTAAACATTAAATTGCAAAGTTCAAACTATCGATTCAAATAAATATTTCATTCATTTTTTCGAATTTTTTGTGTTTTTTTTTTTTAAAAAGTTCTAAACCTCTTAAAAAATCACCCGTTATATTACAAAGCAGTTAATGTTTAACAAAATTATTTAAGTAAAGAATAAATTGCAAACAAAAATTGCAATAATTTTTTTGCTGAAGCAATTATTAATTCCTAAATTTTAAATACAAAAATTAAAAACAAAAATTAAATTAAATAAATTAAATAAAAATGAGTACTGGGAAGACATTTTTTAATAGACACTTTGTTTTAATATTTACAAATCATGAGACTATACAAATATTTTATTTTAAAAACAGGACACAGTAGATAAGTATGTATAATTAAATATTAAATACAAATATTGTAAATAATTCATAATAATATATCGAAAATGTAAGAAATAGAGAGAAATAAAAGATGAAACTTTTTTGAAAAAAGTATATTTAAGAAAAGAGTTGTTTGGCTTGCTTATTTAAAAAAATAGAAAGAAATGAAAATGAAGATGAAAGTCATACTGCGAATTTAATAAGAACTGATAAGCTTCGACTATAATATGAAAACAAAATACATAAGCCTTATAAACACTTTATTGGGACAATAAATTGTTTGGCGCAATGTTTGAGTTCACTGTGTCAAAAAACAATATTATTAAAACGAATTATTAGTTTTTAAATTTAAATTTTCAATAAACGGAGTTTAACTGAGCCAAATCTTTTAATGTGTGAACAGTTTTTTTACACTATCAGATCTTTGTCGCAGAGAGCTTAAAACAAGCAACAACTTGCGCCCCAAGATTTGCCAACACAAAAATAGTGTGCACTCATTATTGCCGTGTTAGTAGTTATCAGAGATTAAAATGAATATGTTCGACTTTGTTCGAACAATTCTATATTTTTCCTTATGTTCGTTTATACTCGATCGTTCTGCCTCTATACTCGCAAGTCATTTTATTCACAAATAAAAATACTCATGAGAAAACTCAAACAAACTGGTCGAACTCGTTTGTGTCGTTTGACTTCACACCCACGAACAAAATTTCTCGTGAACAGTTGGAATTATTTTCGAGTACCCGAAACAAAGCGAGTATACTCGAAAAAAGGTGGTTGATCGTGAACATCATCCAAGATCGTGAAAATATCTCGGGTCGTTTGTAGATTAGGTAGATTTTAAAAACATATTTATTTGTATTCGGTATTTAGGGACGCTTGGTGGTGTTCACAAGAAAAACAACCGGTTTCTATTTCTATTATAGAAATGAAATTATTAACTATTGGTTGGTTTGTTTTTTGGTTCATTTATTCTAGAGGATTATTTTGTATTGTTTTGGTAGGTATGATGATAGAAGATTTAACTATGCAACCAATGATCAATAAAATCGACAAATGCATTTATGTGGATTACATTCATAACATAAACTACACACTACAAAAGAAAGTTTGGGACAGTGCAGTTGTTGGAAATTTTTTTTAAAAAGGATGGATCTTTTGTTTTTAAATGGGAAGTTTGAAATTGAAAAAATAAAGTTTCAAACGGTCATCAAAATGATTTCAATTCGGGAAAAATTGGTATGCGTATTGCGTTGACATATATACATAGGTATGTACATACTATGTACTATGTAGACTGTAGGTACCTATTTTGTTGTATCTATTTAGATTTTTTTACGGATTGGTTTGAATTCGCGAAAATAGATTTCTGATTACATAATACAGGTAGGTAAGGTACATATATCAATTTGTGGTTGAAGATATGTAAATCCTATTTCATTGGATGATGACGACGTTATATAATATCAATACTTATTTTAAAAAAAGATTTAGGGTTTGTTTCACAATGTCTGAGTAAAGTTCTAATTAGTTATCCGACATTTAATTTATCCTAAAATTAAATCCTCCCATTAAAAAACTTTGCATTTCACAATGATCAATTAGCTATTTCTTCGTTATTAAAGTTTTCCAGACAAATTAAATTCGACTGATGTCAAATATTAAAGACAAATTATTTATTAAATCAAAAAGGTTAATTTTGCAGTGTCGGTCGTCTTATTGTACTTCTTAAAAGTGTCGAGTGGATTGATTCCAAGAGCTCTGGATAATAACAAATAAGTGCGTTGAATCGAAGTGTGTGTGATCAGTGACAGATTTGAATGTTTTAATTGGCAGTTTAATTTGCTAATCGGCACTTCATCTGGCCAATAAAATACTTAGAACTTTAATTGCCAATTAAGCGTATTCAGACATTGTGAAACGTAAATGAGGTTGTTAATTGTTGAATAAGTTCCATGTAGCTTAATTGGAACTTTAATCAGACTTTGTGAAACAAACCCTTAATTTAATAGATTTTATGTACCTACATATATATTTGTATTCGGTTTTGGTGGTTTTTAAATTTACAAGAAGAACAACTGAATTATATTTCTATTACCTATATGAATATGAAGTTATTTACTAATTGGTTGGTTTTTTTTTGTATTGTTTTAGTAGGTATGATGACAGAAGATTTAATTATTCAACTATGTGGATTACATTCATAATATTATTCACACGACATAGGAAAGTTTGAGAGAGTGCAGTTTTTCGACAATTGTGTTTAACTGGGAAACAGCTCACTTAAAAAACTAAAGTTTAAAACGTTCATCATAACGAAATTATTATTTAAATTCGGAAAAAATTTGTATGCGTATTGCGTAGATATGCATGTACCTACGTACTAGGGTGATTCAAAAAAACGCCTTTCTCGAAATTCAATCGGGACCGGGCGAAATTATAAAGCTTAGATTGAAACCAAAAAATTAAAACTACAAAGTTCAAAATCGAACACCATTTAGAGGTCGCTACCAGCGTTTTTTCAATAATTTTGCTTGAAAATCTTTGAAAATCGGAATTTTTCTCAAATGTTCAAAGCTGCTTAACTTTTCAAGTTTTAGTGCTGAAAGCATGAAATTTTCAGGGATTGTTCGTAATTTTATCTGATTTCCGAATATTCAGTTATAAAATTAATTTGGGAAATATTTTTTTTATTATTTTTTTTTTGTTTATAAATACAAAAAAACGTCTGCAGAAAAAAACCGCAAGGGATCTGGGACTTGGTGTTGACTTCAAATTACGACTAATTAAACCGAAAATGCATTTCAATGACCAAGAACCTGCCCCAAAGTTCTTTTCTTGCTTAAACAATATTTTCAAAAAAACACTATAACCATGATGGTAAAAAACTCATATCGTATTGTACAGGGTGCGCCAAAAAAAAAATATTTTTTTAAATTATTTTCTAAAAAATTGTATAACCTGTTATATTTTAATACTAAATCCTAACGGTTTTTGATTTAACAATTTTTTTTTTTAAATTTAGAAAGACTTCTACTTTGACTTAATTTTTGGATCACCCTGTCCAAAATTGATTTTTATTTTTTACCATTTTTCTTATTTATACTGCTTACTAGTTAGACTAACGTTTTGTAAAGAAATATTTTTAATGATCTTCACCATATAGCTATAAATAAATCGAAAGCCCTAAATGGTGGTCAAAATTAATTTGTACTTGAAACGTTTGAAACAGCACCCTGTATAAATATCCTAGTACTCAATAACATTTTTTGCTTTTAAAAGGTTGTCCTAGTTTTGCAGTTTCTTAAAAGGTATACAACTTATTACAACTCACCTTAGATCAAAAGTTATGAACATTTGAATCCAATACAAAATATAAAGAATCGACCCTTTCATTTAATAAATCAATACAAAAAGTTCAACATATTATTAAGCATAGAATTTGAAAATTTCATGCTTTCAGCACCAAAACTTGAAAAGTTAAGCAGCTTTGAACATTTGAGAAAAATTCCGATTTTCAAAGATTTTCAAGCAAAATTATTGAAAAAACGCTGGTAGCGACCTCTAAATAGTGTTCGATTTTGAATTTTGTATTCCTAATTTTTTGGTTTCAATCTAAGCTTCATAATTTTCCCGGTTGAATTTCGAGAAAGGCGTTTTTTTGAATCACCCTATTACGTACCTACTACCTACCTACTACCTACCTACTACCTACCTGCTACCTACCTACTACCTACCTACTACCTACCTACTACCTACCTACTACCTACCTACTACCTACCTACTACCTACCTACTACCTACCTACTACCTACATACTACCTACCTACTACCTACCTACTACCTACCTACTACCTACCTACTACCTACCTACTACCTACCTACTACCTACCTACTACCTACCTACTACCTACCTACTACCTACCTACTACCTACCTACTACCTACCTACTACCTACCTACTACCTACCTACTACCTACCTACTACCTACCTACTACCTACCTACTACCTACCTACTACCTACCTACTACCTACCTACTACCTACCTACTACCTACCTACTACCTACCTACTACCTACCTACTACCTACCTACTACCTACCTACTACCTACCTACTACCTACCTACTACCTACCTACTACCTACCTACTACCTACCTACTACCTACCTACTACCTACCTACTACCTACCTACTACCTACCTACTACCTACCTACTACCTACCTACTACCTACCTAATACCTACCTACTACCTACCTACTACCTACCTACTACCTACCTACTACCTACCTACTACCTACCTACTACCTACCTACTACCTACCTACTACCTACCTACTACCTACCTACTACCTACCTACTACCTACCTACTACCTACCTACTACCTACCTACTACCTACCTACTACCTACCTACTACCTACCTACTACCTACCTACTACCTACCTACTACCTACCTACTACCTACCTACTACCTACCTACTACCTACCTACTACCTACCTACTACCTACCTACTACCTACCTACTACCTACCTACTACCTACCTACTACCTACCTACTACCTACCTACTACCTACCTACTACCTACCTACTACCTACCTACTACCTACCTACTACCTACCTACTACCTACCTACTACCTACCTACTACCTACCTACTACCTACCTACTACCTACCTACTACCTACCTACTACCTACCTACTACCTACCTACTACCTACCTACTACCTACCTACTACCTACCTACTACCTACCTACTACCTACCTACTACCTACCTACTACCTACCTACTACCTACCTACTACCTACCTACTACCTACCTACTACCTACCTACTACCTACCTACTACCTACCTACTACCTACCTACTACCTACCTACTACCTACCTACTACCTACCTACTACCTACCTACTACCTACCTACTACCTACCTACTACCTACCTACTACCTACCTACTACCTACCTACTACCTACCTACTACCTACCTACTACCTACCTACTACCTACCTACTACCTACCTACTACCTACCTACTACCTACCTACTACCTACCTACTACCTACCTACTACCTACCTACTACCTACCTACTACCTACCTACTACCTACCTACTACCTACCTACTACCTACCTACTACCTACCTACTACCTACCTACTACCTACCTACTACCTACCTACTACCTACCTACTACCTACCTACTACCTACCTACTACCTACCTACTACCTACCTACTACCTACCTACTACCTACCTACTACCTACCTACTACCTACCTACTACCTACCTACTACCTACCTACTACCTACCTACTACCTACCTACTACCTACCTACTACCTACCTACTACCTACCTACTACCTACCTACTACCTACCTACTACCTACCTACTACCTACCTACTACCTACCTACTACCTACCTACTACCTACCTACTACCTACCTACTACCTACCTACTACCTACCTACTACCTACCTACTACCTACCTACTACCTACCTACTACCTACCTACTACCTACCTACTACCTACCTACTACCTACCTACTACCTACCTACTACCTACCTACTACCTACCTACTACCTACCTACTACCTACCTACTACCTACCTACTACCTACCTACTACCTACCTACTACCTACCTACTACCTACCTACTACCTACCTACTACCTACCTACTACCTACCTACTACCTACCTACTACCTACCTACTACCTACCTACTACCTACCTACTATGTACTATAGATACCTAAATTTTTTGTATCTATTCAGTTTTTTTAAGGATTGGCTAAATTCGCAGAAAATGTTGTGATTTTTGTATTAAGATAAAAGAACCAGATTGAATCCGGAAACTGTAAACAATTTGATGGTCGCAAATTCAAATTTGAAAATTAATCCTATTTCATTGGATGGTGACGACACGTTATCTACTAACAATACTTAGAAAAAAATTTCATAGCTATGTAGGTACCTACATCAAATATTTATGATTTATTTATAAGTTATATATTTTTATTCATTTTTTTTTGTTTAACGTAATCCTATTTATTTTTGTTCATTTACTTTTATTTAATTTTACTTCATTTCATTTTGTTTTCATAATATCATGTCCCTAGTTCCTACTTAGCTTGATTTATTCAATAAAAAAAATGGTAAACAAACTAATTAGGTATTTTTATTTATCTTAAAAGATCATAATTCAGAAACATACTGCTGCTTGAAAATCACAAAACCAACCACCAAATTTCGCACAGCAGAGTTTAGGTTATCCAATACCCATCCACCGTCAACCTCGAATACACTATACACACTACACCAGTGGCGGATCCAGGATTTGGTCATGGGGGGGGTCCAACTACAAATAGAAAACTTAAAGGCAAGTAAAACTTGCGTGGGATTTGTGCTACATTATTTATGTGCGAGAAGTTAGCACCGCCATTTCTATTTTCAGAAAAAAAAAAAACTCAAGCAAGCACAAACTGAGCTTAAAACAGGGCATGATGTACCTACCTATAACTTTTTAAAAAATCGTAATTTTGAAAAAAAAAATGGAAATTTGCGAATTTAAAAAAATATTTACGACACAATGGCAGCACAAGTTGAGAACAATACAGCGCAAGTTTTTTGTTTGAAAATCGAAAATGATGGTGCTAATTTCATGCTAAGTTCCTTCGCAACATTCGCGTTCGATCGTAAAAGTTGCAAATAGTATCCGATTTTCTTTATCTCGTCGGTTGTACCATTTTACAAAAACTTAACTTTGGAAAGATTTAATCTTCAAAATTTGCAAATTTTTGAAGTTTTCAAAAATATTTACGGCACATCGCAACACAATAACATACCTTAAGCCCTCGAACTAAGTTTCCTTCATAAAATTATTATGCAGTCGCAATCTAAGGTAAGCATTTATATCCCTATTTCCACTAAGATTCATTTGAAGTATTGGAGGTATACCTAATCAGTACGCACTTAAAGAACATTTTAATCGAAATTTTATAAAAAGATTGGCTTTCTGGAATTAAGTAGGTTAAACGTAGCCCAAATTTAGGTCGAAGAGAAATAAATATTTAATAAATAAATAAATTTATATAAAAATATTTGGTTGAAATGCTCATGGGGGGGGGGGGGGTCCGGTCCCGAAACCCCCCCCCCGTGGGTCCGCCACTGCACTACACAAACAATCGAGTCGAGCACATTCGAGCATATCGATCGTGGACACTTTGTTCACGGTCGCTTGACTCGTTTTTATTCGAACCAATTTAACTCGGTTGCAAGGTATGTATACTCGTTCGTATTCGTTTGATTTGTGTGGTGAATCACGAGTCATCATCAGTGTTGTCACTTTAACACAATTGTGGTAGATCTACCTCTTTTCTCCAACATTTTCATAATCTACCACTTCTACCCCGGAAGTAAAAAAAACAACCCCTTTTTGCTCGTCCAGAAAAAAATAAAAACAATAAATAAAATATCTGCTTCGATTTAAAAAAAATTTTTCTCTGCATTTTTTATGCTGTTTTACCTGAATACATTTATTGGCTTTATTTCACAATGCTTTTTTTACTCAATGTGTATGCTTTCATCTGTCATTTTGCATACGCGTATCTACCTATCGTTTTCTCTTTTTTCCGCATAAGGTAAATACCTACGTTTATTTTGTAAGAAAACAAACTTCTAGTCTACTTAAGAAAAATAAGTAGATCCTACTTCCTACTCACTTACTCCTAAGATTGTGTGCCTTATTTTAAAAGAGTAATATTGTCTACTTGGATTTCGTAATGGTAAACAGTTAAACGTTTATTGTTTTCGAATCTTCTAGAAAAGTGGTCAGTGGAAGTTAATTGTATTTCAAATTTTTTATTTAAACCGTCTGAAAAGTAAGTAGACAAAGATTTGATTTTTAAAGCGATCGATGGACATTAAAAACAAAAAAAGAAACCAGCTTGATGTATTATTTTTGCAAAAGAAATGACAAATAAAGATGAAATATTTATTCCATCTCCAGAAATGATTCGCTTTTATTTGCAATTTAAATTTGTTGATGGTAAATTTGAAAAACTATGTAATTTATTTTAAAACTGTATCTACCAAAAATTGGTACATAATATTCAATTAAAGAATTATATATTTTCTTTATATGAATGTACATATTTTATATTTACGACTGTGCTTAAATAAACTGATTCCAAATAATTGTGATTTAATTTTTCTTCAAAAGAAAATGATAAGAGTTTAAATTAACTTAATGTACTTAGGGCCAGTTGTACAAATATTTAAACCGTGGTTCAGCAATTTTTATCCACCGAATCCGGCGGATTAATTGAGTTTCAACAGTTTCAACAACCGAGGGCACTGCAGATGTAAGCCTATACCCACCCAACCTGGGAATCCTATAGCCTCAATTTGGATTCCCCCTAATTAATTTTAGAATTCAAAGATATAGCATCACTCCGTCATCACCGGCTTTTTAGCCTCACCTCCGCACCCCTGAAAAGTTCTCTTCAATAAATCATGTTTCGTTTAAAACGAAACAGTGAAACTCAAAAATTTTCATCAGAAACAGGCAAAGGAAGTTTTATTATAGAAATTGAAAAATTATCCCTTGAAACATTAGACTGAATTTAGCAACAAAAAAAAAACATTTAACCAATAATATGTGAATTATATCGAAAATGAATTAAAAAAAAAGGTTTTTGGAAATTTTACTCTATCTTTACCGAAAGATTCTGAAAGATTTACAATATAACTGAAACAAATAAATAAATTACAAGCGAAACGTGATAACGGCGTTTCCTAAGCGGTTTGAAAAATGTACCCTTTGTTGGTACCTTCTTAGCGGGTAAACGATCTTCGAATTCCTCACCCCTACAGAGCTCTTTGGAGGTATACTAATTTTACAATGATATGTTTAACGCGGCACAAAAAAACTTAGGAAGCACTATACTCATCACTTACAAAAATAACGTAATAATCGAAAAATTTAAAGAAAACGAAAATTTAAGTTAAATTGTATATAAGGAATAAAACTCCAATGCCACTTAATCTAGGACAAAACACAACCAATAACAATAACCAATTTAAGCACTCAAAATATTTAATTGGAAAACTAATTATAAAATTCTTTTATGTAAGTATAGGTAAATCCTTTAATTTCTTCTTTCTTCTCTTTTTTTTTTCTTTTCTCTATCTTCTTTCCTCTGCTTTTCTTTCTGTATATCCTACCTGGAACTTTTCTTTTTTTTCAGGCCCTGGTGTGGCTTGTGATTTCGTCAATCCTCAGTTTGGGCAGCGCTAGTATCCCTTGTTTTGGGCGTTGGGTGGATCTGGTACCACCCCAGGGACACCGATATCACTCCCCCAATCCTAAGATGGAGTTGACTATCAGCACTGTTGTAAAGTGGTGGATAAGAAAAAGTCCACGTGCCACACGTATCAAAAATTTTGTAAGGATACGTCCAGGGTATCACTGCAAAAATAGATGAACAAAAGTTTCCCAGGAAAAGACAGAGTGGCGGCCCAGTCTTTATTGGCCGTTTATGACCGCCAAAAAAAAACAACCAACAAAATTTTAACACATTAGCACAAATTTCTTCGCTTAGTTTTCAATTTAACTCACCGTTCTTAAGTTTTATAATATTGTATATGTCTTGTGTTGTCTTAATTGTATGTTAATAATTGTATTCTAATTTCTCGTTTTTTTGTATAGTTCTAACTAAAGACAAAAAAAATATTAATAAAAAAAAATACACGACTCAGAATTTTTTTTATAATGTGTTTTACTGTACCTAGATTTCGCACCAAAAAAACACCACACTCGGACTATTGTGGTAAAATTAGTTAATTTTACACCGCACCACAGTTAATAATCAAATGAAGCGAAGTCTAATCGTTTGCCATATGACAATCCCATAATCTATTTACCTATTCGTACGGTTAGGATAAGTACATAGAAGTCACACCACCTCTCATTTCCAATCGCACAATTTGTATACCAATCCGCTACATTCTACAAACCGTTATTTCCTACCTGACGTTGTGGTCGTAGAGTAAGTATATAAATAAAATTATATTTTTACGATAGTGACGTCACTATCGTCTTCAAACAAGATTAATCTTTTCCACGCTATTCCCAACTTCACCTTCATTCACCACCAAAGTGTTATACACTTTATTTTCCAGTCTCTGGAAACTTCCCTCCTACCTAGAATATCTCTTTCTGATTCAGGGGTGGGAATTCCCTTCTTGTTATCAATCTTCTATTTTAATATATAAATGTCAATGTTCCATTCGTTTACACTACTAAAGGAACAACAAGAAACATGGCGGCGAAATTTGATAATTAGTATATTTAGTTTCTTTCTTTTTGTTTTGTTTTATTAGTTAATGTATATTTAATTGCTTTCTTTTAAAAATATCAAATTGTTAATCTTTATTGTTTTTCCTTTTCAGTTCAGGTTTTGTTTTTTTTTTGTAGATAGCAGATGGATGCAGTGAAGTGAGGGGAAGGTACGGTCAGGAGGGTAAGTAGGTATTTTGCATGAATTTGTAAACAAATTTACATGTTCACTTTTTTTATTTTATTTTTTTGTTTAGGTTCCTGCTTATGACAGTGCCAGGGATCCGCAACAAAATTTAGGCCATGGAGGTTTCTATCCAACGCCATGGTCGAAACAAAAAGGCTACCTGGCTTAGGTTGTGGGGAAAAACACACGATATTAGCCGGGCATACATTCCACAGATTCACTGCTATTTGTTTACTTTTTAGATGCATGTACTGGTTACAGCGTATTACGAATAATCGTGTTTTAAGTTGTTTTTTTTTTTCTTTTCAGATGGAGAGTTGACGCGGTCATTGACCTGCAAGTATCTGTGCCTTGCCGAACCTATAGGTTGAAATAACCGAAAGACGACAAATAGCCTAATGGTCTATGTCATAACTCATATTAAATATATTTATTTTTAGTTCTTCTATACAAAAAGTGAATAGCGCGTTGTATTTAATAAATAGAAAAAATAAAAAGTTAGCTATAGGCAAAAACAAACGGAAGTATAAATAAATAAATAAAGCTAAATGGAAAGGCAATATCACAGTTGGGTTATATTTTTTTTGTATCCTTTGGGGATTCTAATCTAAAAAGTATGCCTATGGCATATCGATCGATGGACATTAAAAACAAAAAAAGAAACCAGCTTGATGTATTATTTTTGCAAAAGAAATGACAAATAAAGATGAAATATTTATTCCATCTCCAGAAATGATTCGCTTTTATTTGCAATTTAAATTTGTTGATGGTAAATTTGAAAAACTATGTAATTTATTTTAAAACTGTATCTACCAAAAATTGGTACATAATATTCAATTAAAGAATTATATATTTTCTTTATATGAATGTACATATCGCCGGCTGAATGCTTAAATGCCCCATATACAAAAAAATTATTCCTCAGAAAACGAATTTTAAGGTTTGAAACATAATTTCGTAATTTTGCATTTGAAAATTTCGACCTTTGAATTTGTATATACATGAATGGAATATTTCTTTTTTTAAATTTGAAGTCCTAGGGTTAAAAACATTTATGGTTATTTAAAAAAAAAATAAAAGTTTAGAAAAAGTCAAAAATGGATATAGAACCCTTTCCATACGAATGTTAAATCTATGAAAACCAAACTGCAAATTTCCTATGGATATAGAACCTTTATGCTTTTAACATTGGGAATTCAACGATAGCAAAAATAATAATAAAATATAAAATTTCTAGCACTTCTAATTTATTAAAATCTATTTGTAGTGATAAAAATATAAAACAAAAAGGAATATTAATATAATGGCTTAGCCCTTCCCTATATTACATTGGCTTAATTTTAAGTCGATAAAAAAAGTATGAAAAATGACAAAGTATTTTCACACTTTACAATTAAAAATACCCAACTTGAACTTTGGTTCTTAAAATTTCCTAGAAAAATACATTCAATTTTATTCGGAATAGGTTTAAAAAATACTCCAGCATTCATAGGATTAAGTTTTAGTATTTTTTCACAGTTTTTCAAATTAATTATTTTTGGTTTTTACCTTTTTTTGTTTTTATCCATTTTAGTAAAAACAAAAAAAAAATGCTTGAATATTATCGATAAAAACCTTATTAAGAATACTCTAAATGCATTTATATAGTTTGTGAACCTGAAGATATAGAAATAGTCTTATTAAAAATATTTTGTTCCCCTTATTTTTACCTCGTTTTTATTTTTTTTTTAAATATTAAAAAAAAAAAATATTATGGCCTTTTTTGAGAAATTATCCTTATAAACACAGCAGATATTACTTAATCAGCCCTGAAAACCATCAAAACCAGAATTGAAGCGTCGAAAAATAATCAATAAATATTTAATTAATTATAGACAGCATTTACTTCTATTTATACTTTTCCAGCTGATTGCACTTTTGTCCATGGATATAGGGCACATAAGCAGGAAAAATGTCACTTGGTTTCAATAGATTGTGAGAGGTTACATGCTCTATATGCCATCTCATGTGGATATGGGGCAATTAAGCATTGAAAATATATTTGAGTGATGTTTGATCTATATCCATTGCCCATTGCAATGAGGAATTTAAGCATTAAGCGTCTGTTTTTAAAACTTTAATAGAAAAACTGCCCCACCTCGTACAAATTTTGGATATGCGGCAAATAAGCACGAACAGAACCGAAAATATGTGGTCTATGGAGCAAAACTGGTTTCTGTAACTTTATTAATAATAGAGATAGAGCAACGGGAATAGCACCAAACGAAAGAGAACATACGAATTAGTATAACTGCATCTTTAACTCAGTTTCCCGAAAAAGTGGTCTGTGGGGCATTTAAGCATTCAGCCGGCGATATTTTATATTTACGACTGTGCTTAAATAAACTGATTCCAAATAATTGTGATTTAATTTTTCTTCAAAAGAAAATGATAAGAGTTTAAATTAACTTAATGTACTTAGGGCCAGTTGTACAAATATTTAAACCGTGGTTCAGCAATTTTTATCCACCGAATCCGGCGGATTAATTGAGTTTCAACAGTTTCAACAACCGAGGGCACTGCAGATGTAAGCCTATACCCACCCAACCTGGGAATCCTATAGCCTCAATTTGGATTCCCCCTAATTAATTTTAGAATTCAAAGATATAGCATCACTCCGTCATCACCGGCTTTTTAGCCTCACCTCCGCACCCCTGAAAAGTTCTCTTCAATAAATCATGTTTCGTTTAAAACGAAACAGTGAAACTCAAAAATTTTCATCAGAAACAGGCAAAGGAAGTTTTATTATAGAAATTGAAAAATTATCCCTTGAAACATTAGACTGAATTTAGCAACAAAAAAAAAACATTTAACCAATAATATGTGAATTATATCGAAAATGAATTAAAAAAAAAGGTTTTTGGAAATTTTACTCTATCTTTACCGAAAGATTCGGAAAGATTTACAATATAACTGAAACAAATAAATAAATTACAAGCGAAACGTGATAACGGCGTTTCCTAAGCGGTTTGAAAAATGTACCCTTTGTTGGTACCTTCTTAGCGGGTAAACGATCTTCGAATTCCTCACCCCTACAGAGCTCTTTGGAGGTATACTAATTTTACAATGATATGTTTAACGCGGCACAAAAAAACTTAGGAAGCACTATACTCATCACTTACAAAAATAACGTAATAATCGAAAAATTTAAAGAAAACGAAAATTTAAGTTAAATTGTATATAAGGAATAAAACTCCAATGCCACTTAATCTAGGACAAAACACAACCAATAACAATAACCAATTTAAGCACTCAAAATATTTAATTGGAAAACTAATTATAAAATTCTTTTATGTAAGTATAGGTAAATCCTTTAATTTCTTCTTTCTTCTCTTTTTTTTTTCTTTTCTCTATCTTCTTTCCTCTGCTTTTCTTTCTGTATATCCTACCTGGAACTTTTCTTTTTTTTCAGGCCCTGGTGTGGCTTGTGATTTCGTCAATCCTCAGTTTGGGCAGCGCTAGTATCCCTTGTTTTGGGCGTTGGGTGGATCTGGTACCACCCCAGGGACACCGATATCACTCCCCCAATCCTAAGATGGAGTTGACTATCAGCACTGTTGTAAAGTGGTGGATAAGAAAAAGTCCACGTGCCACACGTATCAAAAATTTTGTAAAGATACGTCCAGGGTATCACTGCAAAAATAGATGAACAAAAGTTTCCCAGGAAAAGACAGAGTGGCGGCCCAGTCTTTATTGGCCGTTTATGACCGCCAAAAAAAAACAACCAACAAAATTTTAACACATTAGCACAAATTTCTTCGCTTAGTTTTCAATTTAACTCACCGTTCTTAAGTTTTATAATATTGTATATGTCTTGTGTTGTCTTAATTGTATGTTAATAATTGTATTCTAATTTCTCGTTTTTTTGTATAGTTCTAACTAAAGACAAAAAAAATATTAATAAAAAAAAATACACGACTCAGAATTTTTTTTATAATGTATTTTACTGTACCTAGATTTCGCACCAAAAAAACACCACACTCGGACTATTGTGGTAAAATTAGTTAATTTTACACCGCACCACAGTTAATAATCAAATGAAGCGAAGTCTAATCGTTTGCCATATGACAATCCCATAATCTATTTACCTATTCGTACGGTTAGGATAAGTACATAGAAGTCACACCACCTCTCATTTCCAATCGCACAATTTGTATACCAATCCGCTACATTCTACAAACCGTTATTTCCTACCTGACGTTGTGGTCGTAGAGTAAGTATATAAATAAAATTATATTTTTACGATAGTGACGTCACTATCGTCTTCAAACAAGATTAATCTTTTCCACGCTATTCCCAACTTCACCTTCATTCACCACCAAAGTGTTATACACTTTATTTTCCAGTCTCTGGAAACTTCCCTCCTACCTAGAATATCTCTTTCTGATTCAGGGGTGGGAATTCCCTTCTTGTTATCAATCTTCTATTTTAATATATAAATGTCAATGTTCCATTCGTTTACACTACTAAAGGAACAACAAGAAACATGGCGGCGAAATTTGATAATTAGTATATTTAATTTCTTTCTTTTTGTTTTGTTTTATTAGTTAATGTATATTTAATTGCTTTCTTTTAAAAATATCAAATTGTTAATCTTTATTGTTTTTCCTTTTCAGTTCAGGTTTTGTTTTTTTTTTTGTAGATAGCAGATGGATGCAGTGAAGTGAGGGGAAGGTACGGTCAGGAGGGTAAGTAGGTATTTTGCATGAATTTGTAAACAAATTTACATGTTCACTTTTTTTATTTTATTTTTTTGTTTAGGTTCCTGCTTATGACAGTGCCAGGGATCCGCAACAAAATTTAGGCCATGGAGGTTTCTATCCAACGCCATGGTCGAAACAAAAAGGCTACCTGGCTTAGGTTGTGGGGAAAAACACACGATATTAGCCGGGCATACATTCCACAGATTCACTGCTATTTGTTTACTTTTTAGATGCATGTACTGGTTACAGCGTATTACGAATAATCGTGTTTTAAGTTGTTTTTTTTTTTCTTTTCAGATGGAGAGTTGACGCGGTCATTGACCTGCAAGTATCTGTGCCTTGCCGAACCTATAGGTTGAAATAACCGAAAGACGACAAATAGCCTAATGGTCTATGTCATAACTCATATTAAATATATTTATTTTTAGTTCTTCTATACAAAAAGTGAATAGCGCGTTGTATTTAATAAATAGAAAAAATAAAAAGTTAGCTATAGGCAAAAACAAACGGAAGTATAAATAAATAAATAAATAAATAAAGCTAAATGGAAAGGCAATATCACAGTTGGGTTATATTTTTTTTGTATCCTTTGGGGATTCTAATCTAAAAAGTATGCCTATGGCATATCGATCGATGGACATTAAAAACAAAAAAAGAAACCAGCTTGATGTATTATTTTTGCAAAAGAAATGACAAATAAAGATGAAATATTTATTCCATCTCCAGAAATGATTCGCTTTTATTTGCAATTTAAATTTGTTGATGGTAAATTTGAAAAACTATGTAATTTATTTTAAAACTGTATCTACCAAAAATTGGTACATAATATTCAATTAAAGAATTATATATTTTCTTTATATGAATGTACATATTTTATATTTACGACTGTGCTTAAATAAACTGATTCCAAATAATTGTGATTTAATTTTTCTTCAAAAGAAAATGATAAGAGTTTAAATTAACTTAATGTACTTAGGGCCAGTTGTACAAATATTTAAACCGTGGTTCAGCAATTTTTATCCACCGAATCCGGCGGATTAATTGAGTTTCAACAGTTTCAACAACCGAGGGCACTGCAGATGTAAGCCTATACCCACCCAACCTGGGAATCCTATAGCCTCAATTTGGATTCCCCCTAATTAATTTTAGAATTCAAAGATATAGCATCACTCCGTCATCACCGGCTTTTTAGCCTCACCTCCGCACCCCTGAAAAGTTCTCTTCAATAAATCATGTTTCGTTTAAAACGAAACAGTGAAACTCAAAAATTTTCATCAGAAACAGGCAAAGGAAGTTTTATTATAGAAATTGAAAAATTATCCCTTGAAACATTAGACTGAATTTAGCAACAAAAAAAAAACATTTAACCAATAATATGTGAATTATATCGAAAATGAATTAAAAAAAAAGGTTTTTGGAAATTTTACTCTATCTTTACCGAAAGATTCGGAAAGATTTACAATATAACTGAAACAAATAAATAAATTACAAGCGAAACGTGATAACGGCGTTTCCTAAGCGGTTTGAAAAATGTACCCTTTGTTGGTACCTTCTTAGCGGGTAAACGATCTTCGAATTCCTCACCCCTACAGAGCTCTTTGGAGGTATACTAATTTTACAATGATATGTTTAACGCGGCACAAAAAAACTTAGGAAGCACTATACTCATCACTTACAAAAATAACGTAATAATCGAAAAATTTAAAGAAAACGAAAATTTAAGTTAAATTGTATATAAGGAATAAAACTCCAATGCCACTTAATCTAGGACAAAACACAACCAATAACAATAACCAATTTAAGCACTCAAAATATTTAATTGGAAAACTAATTATAAAATTCTTTTATGTAAGTATAGGTAAATCCTTTAATTTCTTCTTTCTTCTCTTTTTTTTTTCTTTTCTCTATCTTCTTTCCTCTGCTTTTCTTTCTGTATATCCTACCTGGAACTTTTCTTTTTTTTCAGGCCCTGGTGTGGCTTGTGATTTCGTCAATCCTCAGTTTGGGCAGCGCTAGTATCCCTTGTTTTGGGCGTTGGGTGGATCTGGTACCACCCCAGGGACACCGATATCACTCCCCCAATCCTAAGATGGAGTTGACTATCAGCACTGTTGTAAAGTGGTGGATAAGAAAAAGTCCACGTGCCACACGTATCAAAAATTTTGTAAAGATACGTCCAGGGTATCACTGCAAAAATAGATGAACAAAAGTTTCCCAGGAAAAGACAGAGTGGCGGCCCAGTCTTTATTGGCCGTTTATGACCGCCAAAAAAAAACAACCAACAAAATTTTAACACATTAGCACAAATTTCTTCGCTTAGTTTTCAATTTAACTCACCGTTCTTAAGTTTTATAATATTGTATATGTCTTGTGTTGTCTTAATTGTATGTTAATAATTGTATTCTAATTTCTCGTTTTTTTGTATAGTTCTAACTAAAGACAAAAAAAATATTAGTAAAAAAAAATACACGACTCAGAATTTTTTTTATAATGTATTTTACTGTACCTAGATTTCGCACCAAAAAAACACCACACTCGGACTATTGTGGTAAAATTAGTTAATTTTACACCGCACCACAGTTAATAATCAAATGAAGCGAAGTCTAATCGTTTGCCATATGACAATCCCATAATCTATTTACCTATTCGTACGGTTAGGATAAGTACATAGAAGTCACACCACCTCTCATTTCCAATCGCACAATTTGTATACCAATCCGCTACATTCTACAAACCGTTATTTCCTACCTGACGTTGTGGTCGTAGAGTAAGTATATAAATAAAATTATATTTTTACGATAGTGACGTCACTATCGTCTTCAAACAAGATTAATCTTTTCCACGCTATTCCCAACTTCACCTTCATTCACCACCAAAGTGTTATACACTTTATTTTCCAGTCTCTGGAAACTTCCCTCCTACCTAGAATATCTCTTTCTGATTCAGGGGTGGGAATTCCCTTCTTGTTATCAATCTTCTATTTTAATATATAAATGTCAATGTTCCATTCGTTTACACTACTAAAGGAACAACAAGAAACATGGCGGCGAAATTTGATAATTAGTATATTTAGTTTCTTTCTTTTTGTTTTGTTTTATTAGTTAATGTATATTTAATTGCTTTCTTTTAAAAATTTCTTTTTAAAAATTTCAAATTGTTAATCTTTATTGTTTTTCCTTTTCAGTTCAGGTTTTGTTTTTTTTTTTGTAGATAGCAGATGGATGCAGTGAAGTGAGGGGAAGGTACGGTCAGAAGGGTAAGTAGGTATTTTGCATGAATTTGTAAACAAATTTACATGTTCACTTTTTTTATTTTATTTTTTTGTTTAGGTTCCTGCTTATGACAGTGCCAGGGATCCGCAACAAAATTTAGGCCATGGAGGTTTCTATCCAACGCCATGGTCGAAACAAAAAGGCTACCTGGCTTAGGTTGTGGGGAAAAACACACGATATTAGCCGGGCATACATTCCACAGATTCACTGCTATTTGTTTACTTTTTAGATGCATGTACTGGTTACAGCGTATTACGAATAATCGTGTTTTAAGTTGTTTTTTTTTTCTTTTCAAATGGAGAGTTGACGCGGTCATTGACCTGCAAGTATCTGTGCCTTGCCGAACCTATAGGTTGAAATAACCGAAAGACGACAAATAGCCTAATGGTCTATGTCATAACTCATATTAAATATATTTATTTTTAGTTCTTCTATACAAAAAGTGAATAGCGCGTTGTATTTAATAAATAGAAAAAATAAAAAGTTAGCTATAGGCAAAAACAAACGGAAGTATAAATAAATAAATAAAGCTAAATGGAAAGGCAATATCACAGTTGGGTTATATTTTTTTTGTATCCTTTGGGGATTCTAATCTAAAAAGTATGCCTATGGCATATCGATCGATGGACATTAAAAACAAAAAAAGAAACCAGCTTGATGTATTATTTTTGCAAAAGAAATGACAAATAAAGATGAAATATTTATTCCATCTCCAGAAATGATTCGCTTTTATTTGCAATTTAAATTTGTTGATGGTAAATTTGAAAAACTATGTAATTTATTTTAAAACTGTATCTACCAAAAATTGGTACATAATATTCAATTAAAGAATTATATATTTTCTTTATATGAATGTACATATTTTATATTTACGACTGTGCTTAAATAAACTGATTCCAAATAATTGTGATTTAATTTTTCTTCAAAAGAAAATGATAAGAGTTTAAATTAACTTAATGTACTTAGGGCCAGTTGTACAAATATTTAAACCGTGGTTCAGCAATTTTTATCCACCGAATCCGGCGGATTAATTGAGTTTCAACAGTTTCAACAACCGAGGGCACTGCAGATGTAAGCCTATACCCACCCAACCTGGGAATCCTATAGCCTCAATTTGGATTCCCCCTAATTAATTTTAGAATTCAAAGATATAGCATCACTCCGTCATCACCGGCTTTTTAGCCTCACCTCCGCACCCCTGAAAAGTTCTCTTCAATAAATCATGTTTCGTTTAAAACGAAACAGTGAAACTCAAAAATTTTCATCAGAAACAGGCAAAGGAAGTTTTATTATAGAAATTGAAAAATTATCCCTTGAAACATTAGACTGAATTTAGCAACAAAAAAAAAAACATTTAACCAATAATATGTGAATTATATCGAAAATGAATTAAAAAAAAAGGTTTTTGGAAATTTTACTCTATCTTTACCGAAAGATTCGGAAAGATTTACAATATAACTGAAACAAATAAATAAATTACAAGCGAAACGTGATAACGGCGTTTCCTAAGCGGTTTGAAAAATGTACCCTTTGTTGGTACCTTCTTAGCGGGTAAACGATCTTCGAATTCCTCACCCCTACAGAGCTCTTTGGAGGTATACTAATTTTACAATGATATGTTTAACGCGGCACAAAAAAACTTAGGAAGCACTATACTCATCACTTACAAAAATAACGTAATAATCGAAAAATTTAAAGAAAACGAAAATTTAAGTTAAATTGTATATAAGGAATAAAACTCCAATGCCACTTAATCTAGGACAAAACACAACCAATAACAATAACCAATTTAAGCACTCAAAATATTTAATTGGAAAACTAATTATAAAATTCTTTTATGTAAGTATAGGTAAATCCTTTAATTTCTTCTTTCTTCTCTTTTTTTTTTCTTTTCTCTATCTTCTTTCCTCTGCTTTTCTTTCTGTATATCCTACCTGGAACTTTTCTTTTTTTTCAGGCCCTGGTGTGGCTTGTGATTTCGTCAATCCTCAGTTTGGGCAGCGCTAGTATCCCTTGTTTTGGGCGTTGGGTGGATCTGGTACCACCCCAGGGACACCGATATCACTCCCCCAATCCTAAGATGGAGTTGTGGTGGATAAGAAAAAGTCCACGTGCCACACGTATCAAAAATTTTGTAAAGATACGTCCAGGGTATCACTGCAAAAATAGATGAACAAAAGTTTCCCAGGAAAAGACAGAGTGGCGGCCCAGTCTTTATTGGCCGTTTATGACCGCCAAAAAAAAACAACCAACAAAATTTTAACACATTAGCACAAATTTCTTCGCTTAGTTTTCAATTTAACTCACCGTTCTTAAGTTTTATAATATTGTATATGTCTTGTGTTGTCTTAATTGTATGTTAATAATTGTATTCTAATTTCTGGTTTTTTTTGTATAGTTCTAACTAAAGGCAAAAAAAATATTAATAAAAAAAAATACACGACTCAGAATTTTTTTTATAATGTGTTTTACTGTACCTAGATTTCGCACCAAAAAAAACACCACACTCGGACTATTGTGGTAAAATTAGTTAATTTTACACCGCACCACAGTTAATAATCAAATGAAGCGAAGTCTAATCGTTTGCCATATGACAATCCCATAATCTATTTACCTATTCGTACGGTTAGGATAAGTACATAGAAGTCACACCACCTCTCATTTCCAATCGCACAATTTGTATACCAATCCGCTACATTCTACAAACCGTTATTTCCTACCTGACGTTGTGGTCGTAGAGTAAGTATATAAATAAAATTATATTTTTACGATAGTGACGTCACTATCGTCTTCAAACAAGATTAATCTTTTCCACGCTATTCCCAACTTCACCTTCATTCACCACCAAAGTGTTATACACTTTATTTTCCAGTCTCTGGAAACTTCCCTCCTACCTAGAATATCTCTTTCTGATTCAGGGGTGGGAATTCCCTTCTTGTTATCAATCTTCTATTTTAATATATAAATGTCAATGTTCCATTCGTTTACACTACTAAAGGAACAACAAGAAACATGGCGGCGAAATTTGATAATTAGTATATTTAGTTTCTTTCTTTTTGTTTTGTTTTATTAGTTAATGTATATTTAATTGCTTTCTTTTAAAAATTTCTTTTTAAAAATTTCAAATTGTTAATCTTTATTGTTTTTCCTTTTCAGTTCAGGTTTTGTTTTTTTTTTTGTAGATAGCAGATGGATGCAGTGAAGTGAGGGGAAGGTACGGTCAGGAGGGTAAGTAGGTATTTTGCATGAATTTGTAAACAAATTTACATGTTCACTTTTTTTATTTTATTTTTTTGTTTAGGTTCCTGCTTATGACAGTGCCAGGGATCCGCAACAAAATTTAGGCCATGGAGGTTTCTATCCAACGCCATGGTCGAAACAAAAAGGCTACCTGGCTTAGGTTGTGGGGAAAAACACACGATATTAGCCGGGCATACATTCCACAGATTCACTGCTATTTGTTTACTTTTTAGATGCATGTACTGGTTACAGCGTATTACGAATAATCGTGTTTTAAGTTGTTTTTTTTTTCTTTTCAGATGGAGAGTTGACGCGGTCATTGACCTGCAAGTATCTGTGCCTTGCCGAACCTATAGGTTGAAATAACCGAAAGACGACAAATAGCCTAATGGTCTATGTCATAACTCATATTAAATATATTTATTTTTAGTTCTTCTATACAAAAAGTGAATAGCGCGTTGTATTTAATAAATAGAAAAAATAAAAAGTTAGCTATAGGCAAAAACAAACGGAAGTATAAATAAATAAATAAAGCTAAATGGAAAGGCAATATCACATTTGGGTTATATTTTTTTTGTATCCTTTGGGGATTCTAATCTAAAAAGTATGCCTATGGCATATCACTCTTGGTTCTCAGTGCAGTATTTTAATAAATAAAAAAAATAAATAAAAGACGGATACGGCATAGACTTATAACTATCAGGTACGTTAGTAAAAGGTGGAAGATAAATTTGTATTTCGTGGTAAATCAGGTACAAAGTGGAAAATCTTTGATTCGAACAGTGAATAGGTACTAAGTGAACAATTTTAAAAGTAAATCAGGTACTATGTGGAAAAATTTAAACGTGAACCAGGTACAGTGTGGAAATATTTAATCGTAAATCAGGTACAGTGGAAAAATTTAAAGCTAAATCAGGTACAATATGTGTAGTGCAGGTAAATCTTCAATAGAGAGGTTTCTTAGGTACAAGATGAAAATATTTAGTCCACTTACATACATAGGTAAGGCCGTAGGTCATTGAAATATTAAAGAAGGTGTAGATATTTATTGTATGTGATAGCTTTCATTATTGCTTGAGATCTTTGGCAAGAAAAATACCAATCTTTTTTCCTGCTAAGTTCTCAAGATCGAACATTTGATTTCCCACTGCCTTCGAGATTCGGCATTTAAGGTATTTTGGTGATAACTTGGCAGATAAATATTTAGATGAATCGCTTAGGATGAAATTTGGTCGGTAGACTTCTTGTCCGGGTAGATATCTAACTTTCTTAGTACGCGTATTATATGTTTTAACCGATTTTTCGTTGGCTTTTAAAATTTTCTCGCGGACATGATTCCTTATACACTGCAGTCGATTTTGCCGAGGAATAGTTAACAACTCATTGTCACCCATCGCGTTCAGTTTTCGCGCCAGTTTATAGCCACTACCGTATGTCACCATGTTAGTTCCAAACAAAGCATAATATGGGGACACACCTATAGAACTATGAACCGAGCTTCTTAAGGCACACGCGATGTCGCTTAAGTGCACATCCCATTCGCGTTGGTCGGTTTTGAGGTACGAACGGATAGCTGCTAACAACGTACGGTTAACCCTCTCCGACGCATTCGACTGCGGTGCATAGTTGGCAGTTCTAAAATGCCTAACACCGTATTTGGACAAAAGGTTTTGAAATTCTTTTGCCAAGAATTGCTTACCATTATCTGAATGGATAATACTTGGTACACCAAACACATTAAAAATCTCTTGAACTAGAAACCGTACTATGCTTGAACTATTGGCATTTTTCAAGGCTTTCAAAAAAACAAATTTGGACATATGATCCAAGACAATGAAGACAAAGGCATTACCGGACTTGGACCATGGGTAGGGCCCTAAAAAGTCTACATATAATTTTTCAAAAGGACGATTGGAACAATACGAGGTGACGATAGGTGGACGAGATACTTGATTGGACGCTTTACTCTGCTTACACACAGAACAATTATACACATATTGACGAATTTGAACAGTTATATTAGGCCAGTGGAAATGCTGACGAATTCGATGGAGGGTTTTAGCAATGCCTCCATGGGCAACGGTAGTAGGATTATGTGCATTTCTTATGATTTCTTCTGTAAGACCAGAAGGTATCCACAGAAGCCATGCATGTTCAATCATTATGCCGTCATCTTCCACTTTTAAGTCAGGGAGCTCATCAGAATTGGAGTGTATGGTCTCTATAAGACTCTTGTACTCCTCCGATTGGAATTCAGGTGACTCTAAGTCAACCAAAGAGGCAACTTCTTCTATAGCCAGAGAATCTACATGTACCCGAAAAAGAGTGTCCGGAACTACGTTTTGAGTGCCTTTTCGATGCTGTATGTCGAAGGCATAGGACTGCAACGTGTTAGGAGCCAGGTTTCCACGGGGGATTGCTTCGGTGTACTGAAAGAGGCTGCGGCACGTTTGTGGTTGCACGGCTCAGCTCGTCGCGTGGAGTGGTTCTTGCCACCTCCCAATACACCTCCTGCTCGACTAAACATTAATTTATATCGTGCCTAGGGTAAAATACGACTATTTATAAAATGACACAGATCTGAAGACTCTGGCGATAACCAAGAGAAACGCAGATTTGGCACTTCGAAATAAAGTTAAAAAAAAGTATTCAAAAAAAAAAATAATAAAAAAAAACTATCCTAAGAAACTAATAAGAAAAATAACCCTTCACCTAAAAAAAATAATTATATAAAAAAAAACCTTCACCTAAGAAAAAAATTATAAGTATAAAACAAATATAAAAAAAATAATAAAAAAAAATAAGTATGAAAAAAAATGAACCCTAACCTATTAAAAAAAAAATCCTAAAACCATTAAACTTTTATCTAAAGTGCCTCCTCTTTATCTCCCCTAGATACCGCCACACCGAATTCCAAAACGCTCGCCTGCTGTAAGTGACGAAGGTCTGGCCACCCACCCAAGTATCTTGGAGATATTTCCTTCGCTATTTCCATGGCCGTTGTTTGTGGAAATAGCCCCTAAGATGAACCGACCAGTCACGGGTTAGTCCGTAGAGAAAAGTTCGTCTGTCACGTCCTAGAACCTAAATTACATCAGGACGGCCTTACCAAGCCTTCACACACCATCAGCTATGAAAATTAGCACACCATTTTTGTTTACTTTTTATCTCTTCAGGATACAATTTTATTCATTTAAACTAAAAAAAAATTAAACAAAAAAAAAATTCGAGTTCTCCAACTCGTTCCTTTTCTTATCTATGATTCAATTTCGAATTCAAAAACAAAAAAAAATCTTACAACTAAAAATAATTTTTGAATCTGAAAAGCAGATTTGATCTTAATCTCCTTTTTTAAGATTCTTTTATCTCTCAAACAATATAAAAAGTATGTACTCACGTTTTTCCGTGTCCCTCGTAGTCCTGCCGGCAGCACGTTGGAGAAACAGGTTTCATAGAATACTCAATTTGGAGTATCTTTGATTTGCGATTTTTTTGTTTTTCTTTTACGACTAATTAAAATCACTTCTCACTTTTCGTTTGATTCAAAAAAAAATATAAAAATAAACTAAAAAAAAATTCACAAAAAAAAACCACTTGGAGAACTAAATTTTACAATATTTGGTTCTCTATGTAAACGCAAATTCTAAGTTATCCTTAAAAAAAAATATATGTTATATGTAAAAACAAAAAATGTTCTTTTGTTCTTTAGATATTCTTCTCTTCTTTCAATTTATTCTTTCACTTTTTCTTTTTCCAGAACTTCCTTCCTTTCACCAGTGCTGATTTCACCTTTCCTCTAACCTTCACCTTGTCCTTTTTTTTCTGCTTCACGAAGCACCCTCTTCTTGCTTCCACAAATCCCTTATTATATGGCGTCTTAAGTGGGATATATATATATATATTTGTACACTATATGTAAAATACCCTCTGTGCCCTTGGTATTCGTGTCCTACGAAGAATGTTCCTTTATCCTAGACAAAGAAATTCTTCGAACTTCAAAAGATGTCCTCGCTGAAGGTCAAGATGAAAGACAAGACAAGAAAGAAAATGGCAGAGGCTTAGGCTTCTGCTTATGACCTTTCTAGATCTTACAAAAAATCTAGCCTAAACCTAGTAAAAAGAAGGATTCACACGTAAGATAGAGTTTTTTAAATTTCACGTCACGTACCTCTGCTAAATTCGTATCACCTTTTTCGCCAAACTTCTTTGGATTTTTCCTTCTCTGAGGAATTCGCTTGAATCTATATATATATATAAATATAAATATATATGAGAAATTTACTTTCACTTTCTCAGTGTTAATTTAATTTTACCTTATTTATTTTGTCTTAAAATTCACTTCTTTTTATTATTAAAAGAACATCTTACTTAAGTAAGTTCAAATCGTTAAACTTTTTTCAAAAATTTTACTTTGAAATTTAACTTGAATAAAAAATCAAAAAAAAATGGCCGTTAAAAGGTATCGAACACTTCTTTGCCTTGAGTTTTCAAACGAAATAACTACCATGAAATCCCTTAGGCTAGTTCCTAGTCCTCCTCCTATTAACTAAGTAAATAGTTACCACTACATCTGAGTGAGATAACTATTTCCAACTAAATATAATTTCCCCCCTCATCCATGTCCAAGAAATAGCAAACACACACATTCACTAGTCCTATACTTCAATCTATCTGTCTCAGTCTTTATTCTCTCTTAATAATACTATCTACGCTAATTCTACCATGATTCTAATATATGTATCTTAATTAATTAATCCTATCAAATTATCTATCGATTCACTAAAATAAACTATCTTTCATACTAAAATATCCTTGCTATTAAAAATTTCCCTACCTACTTTAACACTAAAAGTTCATTAGAATTCATTCTATAGCCTAGTACGCTGCTGATGCGAAACGAAAAATCCCATACAAAAATGACACAACGAAATCATAAACGGAAAATTTCGTTCTGCTTTTCGTTTTGCAGTACGCTGTTCGAAGAGCGAAATTTATAATTGTAGCAGATTATTTGGAGAAGTCTCCGCTCCTTTTTCGCACTGATTTAATTATACAGACTATTTTGTGTGCGGAAAAATGACATTTGAGTTTTATTTTTGTTTTTTTTTTGTTTCTCATTTTCTTATATCATGGGTTTCTCTGATTTTTAGCGTTTATGTTTTATTTTGTTTTTGGAATTAGTGAAACTCTCCAAGGATATTTTCCGTTGTGTTTTCGCAAGCGTTTCGTTGTCTGTTTGGAGATCACAGAAAAATTTCGTTTCGCATCAGCAGCGTACTAGGCTTATGCATGAACAAAACTGCACGAAATTCTTTCTGCGCATGTGCTAGTGGCCATTTTTCTGTCCCCTTTACCTTTGGGAGGAAAACGACAAAGCCATTATTACCTGCGCAGAAGAAAACGACCCGATTCAACTTTTACTATAAAAAATTTTGAGAAATGTCAAAATCAAAACAAACATGGACTGCCGCCGAAGTGGAATATTGATATTGGTAAGTATTTTTTTATAAAAAATTCTAATTAATAGTGATAATAATAATGTTTTTATTATTTCAATTTCAGCCTCAGATGTTGCTGAACATTTTAACATATAATGAAGGTAAGTATCTTATGTAAATAGTATGGAATTTGTGTTGCAGATTCGAGTGTGAAAACATTCGAATTTTGGCGAAACAATTGCATACTTTCAATATTTATTTATTATCATAATTCCTGTATTTCAGTTATTAATTCCATATTTCCTTTTCAGAATCTATAAAATGAATGGATTTATTTAATAAAACAAAATAAAATACAGAAAACTAAAAAAAAAACTTCAATAAAACAATCAATGCAACAAAAAAATTCTTCATCGTTGGACTAGATCAAGGTACATTAGACTAGGTCAAGGTACGTTGGACGGGTACAAATGTGCCCACGTAACAGGCTCGATGGAAGTGGAGTGGTCGTGAGGTCACTTACATCGTAAAAAAAGTGGTCATATTACGCTATTAACCTTTTTATCATTAAATGGTCTCGTAGTGTGGCAGAGCCCATTACCTGAGATCTCATGCTATATTAACTTTGTATATTTGTCGAGCAGTGTACATTTCCTTTTTACTAACAACACTTTTTCTTCTTAGACAGTAATCTTTGGTTCTTTTATTGTCTATGACAATTAATATAGTTACTAAAACTTATAGTTATCACAGATGCTTTGAATTTTACATAAAATTACTAAAAACTAATAAATCAGGTACTATTACTAACTAACTAACCTAGACCAATATCACAGTTTAAAATCAGGTACTTTATCTTAACATCTAAAAAAATCAGGTACTTCAGCTTAATAACTAAATATCACAGATCAAAAAAAACTAAGATAAATAAATAAACTATAAAAAAAAAAAATCACAGATTAACGTTAAATTAAATTAACTTTTAAGCAAGAAGCAGGTACTTTGACTATAAAACTAATAAAAAAAAATATCACAGCTCATTTATGTTAAATTAAATTAACTTTTGAAGAAAATCAGGTACTTTGAATATAAAACTAAAAAAAAATATCACAGATCATTAATGTAAATATAAAAACTATAAAATAAACTATATAATAAATAACTACTATGGTAAATAAATAAACTATATAAATAAATAAACTATATAACAAAAATCAATAATATAATAAATAACTATGATGAGAAATTAACTACAAACAAAACTAAAGTACCTTTACCTAAATCTAATATCACAGTAAGCAACATCATCTGAGTGCGTCATTTTGTTATTGTTTTAAACATGAAGACCTTTCGCGTGGTAAACTTTCCTACTTCGTAAAGTGAATTTCCTACTGTTCTTAAAATAATCGATTTTATGAATTTAGCACCAAGTTTCGCGTTATAATTGTCAATTTTATTGCTTTGTTTAAAGTTTCGGCGATAAACTATTTGCCCTGTTTTGTACTTAACGTCTTTACTTCTTGTATTATACACTTTTTCAGCTTTTTGGTGTGCAAGTTTCAAATTTTCAAAAATTTTTGCACGTATCAATTCTAGTTTATCATCTTTATTTAAAATTTCGATTTTCGATTCTTTAACCACGCCTAGTTTTCGAAGTAACTCATAAGATTTGCCGTTTTGAACCATCGGAGTTCCAAAAATCGCGTAATACGGTTCTATTGCAATTGCATCGTGCACAACACTACGCAATGAAAATGCTACATTGCTTACGTGTCGGTCCCAATTTTTTTGGTCGCTTCCTAGATAAGATCGAATCTTTGCTAGCACTGATTGATTTACCCTCTCTGAAGCATTCGCTTGCGGTGAGTAAATCGCCGTTTTTATTTGTTTTACTCCATAGTGAGTCAAAAAACTTGTAAACATTTCCGATACAAATTGTTTTCCGTTATCGGAGTGAATGTATTCGGGAACACCAAATACATGAAAAACATTTTCCTCTAAAAACTTAACTACCTCAGATGATGTTGCTTTTCTAATTTGCCTTAAGAAACACATATTTACTAAAATGATCTAGAACAATAAATATGTGCGTGTTACCATATCTTGTGCGTGGATAGGGTCCAAGAAAATCTATGAACAGTCGTTGGAACGGTCGTTCAGTCAGTCTTTGTTGACCCATCGGCGGTCGAGACGTAGTGTTTATCGACTTACTACACTTACATGTGTCACATGAACTCACCCAGCGTTGGACATCGCTGGTCATCCCAGGCCAAAAGTATTTTTGTCTCAATTTTGACAAAGTTCTATTTATACCTCCGTGTCCTGACGCTGGAGAGTCATGTGCCGCTTTTGAAAGTCCACCACGCAACCCTGCAGGTACCCAAAGCTTCCATGCCCGGTCTTCCTGTATTGCGTCACCGGTTCGTATGTCCGTTCGTTTGTATACAAATCTATCAGATATACAAATATCTGGTAGTTTGTCTTGGTCTTGTTCTACTATTTTCTTTAGCTCAACATATTCTTCCGAAGAAAAATATGGTGAACTAAAGTCAACCTCAGGCGTTAAGTGTTCGGTCGTGATCTCCTCCATGTGGACTCGTGAGAGAGTATCAGGGACTACGTTTTGGACACCCTTCCTATGTTCGATCCCGAAGTCGAAACCTTGGAGCTTTAGGCTCCATCTAGCCAAACGTCCAGCTAGATCCTTTTGCGTCATAAGCCATTTCAGACTTGCGTGATCAGTAATGATAGTAAAGGGTAGACCTTCCACGTAAGCCCTGAACTTCTTCACTGATAACACGGCCGCATAGCACTCAAGTTCCGTTATGCTGTAGTTCCTTTGAGCTGAATTCAGCTTCTGGGACATGAATGCTATCGGCCGTTCATTTTTCTCCTCATCCACCTGAAAGATCACACTCCCCACACCCGTAGTCGAAGCGTCGCACTGTATGAAGAAATGCCTTGAAAAGTCTGGATTTGTCAGTATGGGTGCTGTAACTAAACTCATTTTGAGTTGTTGAAAGGCAGTCGTTGCTTCGTCAGTCATTGTAAAAGTCTGTCCTTTCTTTAGGCAGTCAGTCATTGGGGCTGCTATAGACGCATAGTTTGGTATGAAACGCCTATACCAGCCTGTCATGCCCAGGAACCTGCGGAGTTGTTTGGGGGTCTTCGGTACCGGAAAGTCCTCGACCGCCGATACTTTGTCCTTGTCCGTTCGTATACAACCGTCCCCAACCACATATCCTAGATACTTTATTTCTTTAAAGCAAAATTTACTCTTTTCTACATTTATAGTTAGACCCGCCATACGTAACGCACTCGCTACTTCATCCAGTACCTTCATATGCGTTACAAAGTCTGGAGAACAAACCAAGAGATCGTCGAGATAGACAAAGACATTCTGGCGTAAACGGCCAGGAATGACCCTGTCCATCAACTTAGACATTCTCTGAGCGGCGTTACACAATCCAAACGGCATAACCGTAAACTGATACAACGGCCGCCCAGGAACCGTAAAAGCCGTCTTCTCTCTTGATTTGCTCTCCAGCGGAATTTGCCAAAAGGCATCTTTCAGGTCGATACTAGATATGAATTTAGTGTCTTGTAGTCTGCTTATTATACCCTCAATATGTGGTAGTGGGTAAGCAAACTTTTTAGTCCGCGCATTCACTTTTCTTGAATCAAGACAGAGCCTATTTTTCCCACTTTTTCTCACCAAAACAACTGGAGAACTCCAAGCACTGTTACTCTCCTCTATCACCCCCATTTCCAGCATTCTGTCCAGCTCAGCGTACAAGAGCTTTTGGACTACCGGTGAAATGGGGTAGTGCCTTTGTTTAATGGGAATTTGTTCGTCATCCACTTCGATTACGTGTTCCTCAAGGTTGGTTTTACCCAACCCGAGCACGGCAAAGGAGGGAAACCGTAACTTGATGCCCTCTAGCTGCCTGGCTTGATCCGGTGAGAGATCTCTGTAGCTTGGCTGCTCTTTCTTCATTTCCGGAGCATTTAGCTCACTTATAATATTTGGAGCTACTTTAAAAGTACTCCAAAAATCAACACCCAGATATAGCGGTTGTGAAAGACCAGGAACAACCAGGATCTCCAACTCATGTGTTTTACCACTCCAAGAAACATTCACTTTGAAACAGCCTTCTATTTTCTGGTGATTTCCATCAGCTGTTCTTATGTCATTGTTCATTTTTGTAATTTTTATGTTTTTCCTATTTATAAAATCTATTGCACCTTTCCCTAAACACGTAACTGACGCTCCAATATATAATAATCCATCAAAATCCTCTCCTCCTAATTGCACTTTAGCATATGGCCTATTATCGTTTGTTATTGTCAGTATTGTAGCTTCAATTCTATTTCTAGTCTGTTTTTGTATTGCAGTTTTCTCCCTTAACTCAAAATCTTTAAATAATTCCTACTCTTCACTTTTATAAAATCAACCTCTTCACCAAAAATTCCCTTCCTAGCATCTTCATATTCAATCATCCTGTGGTGAAGACTTTTATGAGGATTTCGTTCTTTATTCTGGTGAGTATTTTCTCTATTCTCTGTTTCTCTTTTTAAAATTTCTATTCTTTTAGGTTGTTCTTCTGACTCTCCGGGACTGATTTTGAAGTCGGTGGTTGACTCCCGGATGTACTGCCGACTTTCGGGTTTCCCTGACAAGCAGCACATCGGAAGGACACACTACCCTGCCCACAACAAAAACACGTCAAGGTATGAAACGAAGATGGGCAATCGCCCGAAGAATTTTGTTTGTCCTTCGATTCTTCTCTTTTCTTCTCCTGTCCTTTATGCCTATTTGACTTTTCCTGCTCTCCAAAACCTTTCCTTTCAGGTCTTTTAGATTGAAATGCCGCTACTTCAAATTCTTCTTCTTCATTAGCATCTATTTCGTGTGTAAATCGTTTTGTCTTCAAATCTCTTAAAGCTAAATGTTCTTCAGCTCTCTTACATTCTTCCCTCAATTGCCTAATATTGCTGATGGCACAACCAAAAACTAACGTGCTAATTCTTTCTTTCAAATTTTTTCCTTACCATCGAAACTAAGTCACTTTCTGTAGGCCTGACTTGCATTTGCAAAGTCAGACCTCTAATATCAGCATAAAATTCGTCGAATGTCTCTTGGGATTGCTGTTTTCGATCCATGATCGCCCTTAAGATTTCATGGTCACGCTTGTTATGCTTGAACTGCCGAAGTAGTTCTGTTTTTAAATCAAAGTAATTAAAGAGTTCATCACCTTGATTTTCCTCACAGATATCCCAATACCAACGTTCAGCAGGGCCCGTAACCAGATGATGGAAATTAGCAAAGAGTTGATTGTCAGTCAGTCCACTTTTCTTCTGTAATGTCTCCACTCGAAAAATAAAACTTTCAACAGACATGCCTTTTGACGATCCGTCAAATTTAACTCCCCATTTATGAACGTCAATCCTGCGATTGATATCCCTAAATGAAGAGTGTCCATCTGACGGATGCAATGTCGACTGACTATTTGTCGAGTGGGTTGTCCGTCTGTTGGTATTAGTTGTACTTGTGTTTTGTGTAGTGTCTTGTTTATTTGTCGTGTCTCTCTGAACTGTCAAGGTCTGCTCCATACTATTCAACCTTGAATTGACTTCTTTCATATTCTTGTCAAACATCTTGAACATCTCTGACAAGCCATCCGCAAGAATACTTAAAGTTTTAGTCTGGCTTTCCTTGACAGTTACAGATGCAACTTTTTGTATCTGTTCGTATAAGTCGAGTTCGGTCAGTACTTTAGGAGTTGGTCCGTTTGCAGTTATATTCGTACGAGTTCTTTCTCGGTCCTGTCTAATCTGTTCCATACGTAAGCGTTCTTGTTCTTGTTCTATACGTATACGTTCTTGTTCAAATTCTAAATTTCGTTGAGTTAGTCGTTCTTGTTCTTTTCGTAAAAGTTCTTGTTCTTGTTCTAAATTTCGTTGTGTTAATCTTTCTTGTTCGTTTTCATTGTAGTCTTCATTTACTTCGAGACCACCTGTTTGTACGTTAGTTCTTTGTAAGTTATATTAATACTCCGAATTATTTGCGTAATTTCGTTGAAGGTTCTGTCTAAGTTGTCGTTGTCTGTCAATGTCGGCGGTACAGTAGGAAGTACAGTCTTTTCAACTCCTTCCATTTCCTCTTCTACTGTCCCCGTCTGACGTGTGAACCTTCTTTTCTGCGTTCCTTTAGGAACCGTTCCCGTTGCCTTTTTCTTTCCCTCTGACATATCTTCAGATCTATCTATCTTTTGTATTTTAAACAATTCAATAAAAAAAAATTTACCTACTCAAAAAAAAAACTTTGCTAAACCCAAATCCAATAAAAAAAAATATAAATAATGAAATAGTTTTTTTTTTTTTTTTTAAGGAATTATAAAAAAATGATTATAATTGAAAGTAAAAAAATAAATGATAAAAAGAAGAATAATAATAATAAATGTATACAAATAAGAAAAGCTAATTAAAAAAAAATGTTAAGAAAAAAAATTGAAATTGAAAAATTAAAAAGAAATCAATAAAAAAAATGTAAATTGTAAATGAAATGTTTTTGTATATTTTTTATAGTAAACGCTTAGGTGTGTGAAGATTGGCAAAGTTTCCTCTCCATCTGTAAACTGGTTGTCGTTTGTTGCGTTATATCGTACTTGTCTTGTGACTGGTGCGTTTGAAATTCAGTGGTTGTTTCAGTTCATCTCTGCCCCACAACCACAACATATTACCTGACGTATAGTCTAGTAACTGGCTAGCTGTGGGTCCAAGATGAACTTCCACACGAACAAGGTTTTCTGATTCCGAATCTCTACCTCACAAAGAACCTGGCTGTGCCTGATTCTATGGACAGCTGAGATCCGAAATCGTACGACCCTGTTCGACTCCCGATGTTGTCACAGATTTCCAACTACCTCACTAAAATCTCTGGCTCATGGGCCTGTAGATTTGGACAGCTGTTTTCAATCTGCGACAAGACCAAAAGTTACCGGTCCTCAGATCTGTGTAATAATTTTTCTTTTTTTTTTTCTTTATTAAAATTCTTTGGCCTTTATAATAAAAGAATAAAAACCGTTAGGTCTCGTTGGGCGCCATTGTTAGGAGCCAGGTTTCCACGCGACGAGCTGAGCCGTGCAACCACAAGCGTGCCGCAGCCTCTTTCAGTACACCGAAGCAATCCCCCGTGGAAACCTGGCTCCTAACAAACGACAAACTCCACCTGGCGAGTTTACCGCTCAGGTCCTTCATACTCATCAGCCATTGAAGGCTGGAGTGATCAGTCCATGTCCTCGACATACGGCCTGAATTTCTTCACAGCCATCACTGCAGCCATGCACTCCTTCTCGGTCACACTATAGTTCCACTGGCTCTTGTTAAACTTCTGTGAGAAGTATGCCATAGGAACTTCACCGTCCTCCTCGTCCCTTTGGAGCAGTACGGCACCGATTCCCGCATCCGAAGCATTGGATATAAAATCTTTTTGCAAAGTTCGGGTGCAAAAGAACTGGCGCCGTGGTCAACGCCTTCTTTAGTTCCTCAAACGCTTTCAGGGCTTCGTCCGTCATTTTAAATTTTTCAGACTCGAAAAATTCTTTATGAATTTCCGATACCACCCTGCTAAACCAAGCAACTGCCGAACCTGCTTTGGGGTTTTGGGAAATGGAAAATCCACTATCGCTTCCACCTTAGCAGGGTCGGTTTTAAGCTTCCCACCACCAACTATGAAGCCCAAGTACATACTTCAACTCCTTGAAGCAAAATTTGGATTTCTTCATGTTGATGGTGAGATTAGCTCTGCGTAAGCAGTCGGCTACCTCACTTAACAGGGCGATATGCGTCTCGAAGTCCGGCGCCATGATAAGCAGATCGTCAAGATACACGAACACACGATCCCTGAGTCGTGCAGGAATTACCTTGTCCATCAACATGCTTAACCTTTGGGCTGCGTTACACAACCCAAAAAGTATAACAGTGAATTGGTACAAGGGTCTTCCCGGTACCGCAAAGGCAGTCTTTTCAATACTCTGCTTCTCCAGCGGTATTTGCCAAAATGCTTCTTTTAGATCTATGCTACTAATGTAGATAGTATCCGGTAGTCGGCTGATGAGCCCCTCGATATGGGGTCAGAGAGTTCACCTTACGAGAATCCAGACCAAGACGATTTTTACCTGGTTTTCGCAAGAGAACCACTGGCGAACACCATGGGCTTTCACTCTCCTCGATAACGCCGAGGCTCAACATCCGATCTAGCTCTTCGTACTAAATGGTTTGTATCGCTGGAGAGACAGGATAGTGACGCTGCTTTACAGGGAGCGCATCTCTGGCCGTAGTCTCTTGCGGTGGTTGTTTTTTTTAGTTTTTTGCTTATCATTGGTAAAGGTGTGTATCTGTATGTATAGATAGACCTGCAGTAACTTTTTGTTCGCCCGTCGCGATTTTCGAATAAAGGGTAGGTAGCAAGGATTTCCTTTTGGTGACTATTTTTGTGAGGTACCTAGGTAGGTATACCTATGTATGTAGGTTCGTACATTGTTGGTTATTTTGTATTCCCTTAGAAATTAAAGAAAATTATTGTTCATTAATTTATTTACGTGTGAGTTCAAAAGTTGTGAGGTAGGTAGGTGTAGGTAGGTATGTATGTAGGTGTGAAATGTGTATGCAAGTGTTACACTTTTTCGCGACGAACCGATCATTATTTTGATTAAATAAAACGACGAGAATCAAGACACGACCGGCAAAAGAGGTAAAACACGACTTGTGGAATTGATGTGGTTGACGGACGAATGTCGAACCAAAAGAAACAACGATAAGGTGTGTTCGAACTCGAAGTGCAACAGGTAGCACTTTAAATGCTACCACCACGGCTAGATCAGTAAGGGGTGAGTTCCACCAATAAATTTTATTCTAAATTTTATTGAACGATTAATAAATATGTTGGTGATTAATTAAAGTGATCACTACGATTTATGATTGCCACAGTAGTGTTGGTTAAACATCGATAGTCTATCGATAGTATCGATAGTTTTTTACCATCGATACTATCGCCGATAGTTTAAAACTATCGATACTATCGAAAAAATGTACCTCCACATTTTGTTTTAAAACAAAGCAGTCTCATTTTCTTTTTTTTTTTGTCTTTAGAAGTTTTTATAACAACCCTGTACTTTAGCATTCCAATTCTGATTGAAAAGCAAACAAACTATTGGAATGTGACTGGAATGTGGGAATAGGGAAAAGGTGGGCCAAATAATCTTTAGTATTTTTTTTTATTAACATCATCTAATGAAGTTGGGTTATTTTATAAAAATGAAATCAAGCGTATAGCAGTTCAATCTTCAATTTGTTGAGATTCAGATATTGGCTTTTAAAGTATCTTTTTATTATTAATACATGATTTATTAATTTAAAGTATAAAGTTATCTTATAAAAGATGCATCATTCAGCATCTTTTAATGGTAATCAGCCACCAAATCGGTCCTGCTGCACCCAAGTCCAGTGCACTCCATGAAAATAAATATATAAGTACATATGTACTTACATTTATATATGAAAAATTTATCTTTCTGTTGATTTCGTTTTTGCAAGAAATTTAAATACTGAACCATCGATAGTATCGATAGTTTTTTCGAAAAACATCGATACTATCGATAGTAAAAATTTTCCGATGTTTAACCAACACTATGCCACAGGGGCGTAGTACCTGAAAATGATAATAAGGGCGCTAGCAATTTTTTTTTTATTATAAAGGAAATTACAAACCTTTTGAACGACGTTGAAAGTAAGTATGAATAAAAGATAAGATATTTTTAATTTCCGAATAGGAATTTTAAACTTTTTATTTTACTTAATTGCCTGGGAAACCTTGCAATTAAGTAGGGCTAAAACCCAGGATCAACTAAGAACAAAACTTAATAATATAAACCTTTCATATAATATATAAGATTCAAAACGATGGAGCAGATATCCATGGTTTCAGTCAACCCACACTATGCCAAATCTGTAAGCGAGTTGCGAGAGCATTGGCATCAAAAAGGGGTAGATTTGTCAAAATTCCGACAACATTGTCTGAGCAAATGCAATCTTTTAATAAGTTCTACCAAATTCGCAACTTCCCCCAAGTAATTGGTGCCATTGATTGCACCCATATTAAGGTTCCCAAAGTTGGTGGACCCTCAGGCCAGTATTATATTAATAGGAAGGGATACTACTCATTAAATACGCAAGTAGTGTGCGATGCATCCCTAAAAATTAACGATATCGTTTGCCGCTGAAGAGGAAGTACTCACGACTCAAGAATTTTTAGGGAAAGCCGTATTAAACAACGCTTTAATAATGGTGAGTTCAAGGGTCGTCTGCTTGGAGATGGTGGCTACCCTTGTACTACCAATCTATTTACCCCACTCTTGAATCCTCGAACGGATGCTGAAACACAATATCATATAGCGCACATATCAACTCGCAACACAGTGGAAAGATGTTTCGGAGTTTGGAAGCAAAAAATTTCGAATACTTTTATCAGGTATGAGATGCTCCTTAGAGAACTCCAAAACAACAATAATAGCATTAGCAGTTCCACACAACTTGGCAATCGATTTACAGGACCATCTTCCATGCACAGGTATAAATTATATATGTATACATGTATGTAGGTATAATATTTTTCGAAAACAGATGATGAGGATGCCGCAAATGATAGCTATAACCAACCATCAGAATATCAGGAAAGATTGCAACCTCAAAGTCATCAGAATCTTACACGCCGCGTATTTATAGAGCAATTCTTTTCATCTCGTAACTAAACCTGACCTACTTTACTGAATTTAACACAAACACTGACAATAACTCATTGCCATTGGAACTCAAAAATCAGTTGCCCGAGAATATATTTAAAAAAACACGATAATCAACACAAAGAAATTACTCCGAAAATTTAATTTTTTCTCCCAATATACATTATTCAATTAAAGAACGAATAAACTAATTATTCCTCCGGGCACCATCGAATTGACTTTAGGTAAGATTTCAACATATCGCAATGGCAATCAAAAATTTATTTTTTTTTTTGTTCAAAGTTCCTTCTATGGCTTTTTTCTATAACAACAAAATGCATAGTTCCATATGTAAAGAAGGATAGCAAAAAACATTTACACTTTCTCTGACAAACAATTTTACCCACAGTAATCACGGGAATCCGACATTTACTCCAAAAAAAACTGGGAATCATCAACTTAAAAACATACACTTTTCCAAAAAAGTATGGGACACTGAGAAGTCAGCTAATCCTGAACTTGGAAAGAAAATTGTATCGATGTGGAAAAATGCAACAGATGCGGAAAAACAAGAATTTATTGAAAGGTAAGTAGGGTAAGAGGTAAAGGTTTTTTTTGATCAATCTTTTGAATAGAAAAGGCTATAGCGTGATAGCAAAAAGATCTAAGCCCGAGACCAAAAAATTCGTTCAATTTGTGTTCGTTAAAAAAAACTATTCAATACATATTTACATTTCAGGCTGCATATGAAAAAACCCTCAACAAAATGGTTTATCTGATCCATTTGAAGAAAATGATGATGACGTTGAAGAAATACGGAACAACCTAGTGGGCGAATGGGCCGAAGCCAAATGCCAAACAAAACAAGAAAGAGAGCATCTTCATCTTCAGAGGAATCTGGATAGTCTGATGATGAAAACGGTGGTGATAAAGAAATTGGTGGACCAACAACAATACCTACAACATATCAACTTTCGTTGCCAATCTCCAACAAAGTGCAGTGTCCAAAGTGGGCACTAATAGTAGTAAGCTAAACACTGCCCTTCCATCAAAAAAACGCCATAAGACCAGTTCTGACAAAGAAAGCAGCGATAAAGAGAAACGAAATCCATAAAGAGTAAACCTGCGGCGTCAACATCATTAGATCCGAAAAAACAAAGCGCGTGTCGACCGACCAATCAAGACAACAAATGTAAAGGATATGCTCAAACCGAAGAGAGATAGTTTCCTTAAAATGCAAGAGGAAGAACTGAAGACGAAAACATCAAATGGGCTGCAGCATCCACCGAAGATATATCTGGGTCAGACTCATCGAGTGGGTTCGAATCTCGAACCCAACGCAAAAAAATTAAAAAAGACTTCTAAAGAAGATAGTGATAGTAAGTGATGTCCAAATGCATAAATATTCAAAAAAAATTCCCTTCAAATTTAAATATTTCATTTTTATTAATATAGAACTGCGCCCAAGCGATACAGCGCCACCAGACCTAAACGAGGAACTTCTAAGGGACGTACAAAGTATAAAAGACACTGCCAAAGCTAGTAATCGGACTGGCAAAAAATTCCAATTTGATGAAAAACTTACTGAAATATTTTTGAGGTTCATACTCAAATTATTTGGAAATGTAGTTGTTTATTGAAATTGTTTTTGTTTCTTACAGTGTCGACAAAATAAAGATATTTATTTCTCGATAAAAACATTCGAAATAATATTTTTGCGCATTTGGAATATCATCTTTCACTGCCTAAATATTTTCTGCTACGAAAAGCTAAACAATTACGAATCAATCAATGAAGAAACATAAACAGTATAATGTCATCACCATCGTCAACTTCCTCTTCGGTATCCACTACTCCAAGCCGCAACATTCCGCCAGTGGAATGGGTAGCTCACTTGATGTGGACAACAAAACTCATGTTATTAACATTGATAACTTCAAATCCGTCTCAGAAGTAATCAATACGTCCAACCAACTCATCAACCACACCAGCAAAACGCATTCGCTGAACGAATGTCAAAAAAGTCGTTCATCAATCATCGGCTCTCGATATACACCCGCACAACCATCTTACTTTAAAAACAGAATTTATTCATCGGGACAGTAGTAGCGAATCGGACGGCGGCGTTGAAATAGTAGTAGTCTCAGTACTCACTGCCATCATGGAAGTCGAAGCAATTCACCAGGTTTGCTTGACAAACTTAAGACTGCCACCACCGTTCCGAAAAAACCACTGGAGTGCACGGACTTAGATGTAAACAAAATAATGTAGGCTCTCAAAGAGCTTGAGGTAAGTATTTGACTGAATAACTGAAAGTAAGTTTATTTTTGAATTTTTCTTTTTTTATAGGAACTACAACAAACTGGCAATTTTATATATTTTTAATTTAAGGAATAAAACATTACAATGTATTAACCGTTTCCGATGCTCCCAATATACAATTTATTTGTTTATAAGAAAAGAAAAGTAATTTTTGTCTGAAAAATAAGAAGTTCAAGAAATGTGTCTTAAATGTTTTCAATAAATCGTCTTTGAAGTTGTAATGCAACACTTTGTAACATTAAAGAACATAAATTTGGATGGGTCACAAAAAAACTTGTTCATTGCACAGTATAAGGACTGTTTTCCATTAGATCGGAAATGATTTTACGATATAATTACACCGACATTTGAAAAAGGGACTTTCTGGATTACGGGGTATAAGAGTAACACCGAAAACTTTAAACTTTTTGAAACTTTGGTTTTTATTCAAAACTTCCAAATGAAGCAAGTGGTTTGGAAGTGATAGCTTTGTATAACTATCAACTCAATGAATTTCAAAAGATTTTTTTATAAAATGTGATAGATAAACCTCGCTGCCATTTTCAAACCACTTGCTTCAATTGGAAGATTGCAACGGTTCTGGGTGTTGATTATAATCCTCTAAGTATATCTTACAAAAATTTTGGATTAAACTTAAAATTTCACAAAAATTTCATCTCCAGCTAATTTCAGCAATTTCGTGGTAAAATCGTATGAAATTCATAAAGTTGATAGTTCTATCAAGCTATAATTTGCAAACCACTTGCTTTATTTAGAAGATTCCAACGGTTCCGAGTATTGATTATAGTCGTCTAAGCAGATCTGAAATTCATTTTGAATAAAAACTATAATTTCAAAAAATGCCCGTCTTGAACTGATTTCAAGAATTTTGTGAAAAAATCATATGAAATTCTTGAAGGTAATTTCTGAGAATTATTTTCAAATTCTTCAAATATGTACATACATTATTATTTCTTCTTAAGCGACTAAAATTAAAGCGTTAACGTAACTTTTTGATTTATTAGATTTTTATTTATTAACCAGAACATTTGCTTCAGATTAGTTAGCGGTGTAGGAAAACTTTTGATACGTTGCTGTGTAAAAAGAGCCTAAGTACCTACGATAAACAGCTACAATTTAACCGTCGTCTGTGCACTTTTCGGTGACAACGTCGGTCAGCGAGCCGCCCAATATAGGTACTCAATCACCACCATAATTCATCCGAGAAGTTGTTACGTGCCCGATCGCCTAAGAAGAAGCTAGTATGTACGACCGGCCGATCACCCATTAAATAAAACTAGTATCGCCTTCTGTCGAAATTCGAAATTTTTTTTGTTTATAATATGCACAGTGATCGGCAGTGAAAAAAGAAAAAAAAACCAAAATTACCCACAGTGTGTAAATACGTTTCTCAAGTATGTTCTGCACATCTACGCAATTGCAGCTTCCCAACCTTATAAATTTATCGAAATCGGTCAAATACTTTTCAGAAAATGGTACCTCAAAATTTATTTAAAGCTATTCCTATATATAGAAAACACACTACACTCTTCAAACGAATGTGTATTGAAAAAAAAAAAAATAAGTATATAGATAATACAAAACAAAAAAAAAAGGAACAAATATAAATTCACAAATCACTGCAACCATCCTGATTAGGGGGTGGTTCTGTCGTTTTGGGGAGGTTGGTGGCATTTCGTGGCGCTGCATCGATGATCCTGTTCTGTAGGTAACTGAAAAGAAAAAAAGAAAGAAACAAAAAAAAAACTGTCGAAAGATGAAAGTGTCGACAGAATCTGTCGCCAAACTACCCTTAATTAAGAATAATTTGGCGTCCATTTCTGTTAACGAAATACTTATCCTAATCCAAAACAAAACATCGGTGTTGCTCCTAGAAATGATGCTGGTAATGTATCTGGAAATAGAAAAAAAATATAGGGAAATAAATGATAACACAAGATAAATCCATAGGAAAATACTCACCGGCGGCGATCCGTGTTGACGATCCAATCTCCTGTTTTGTTCCTTACTTGTTGTGTCGTCCTTGTATACGATTGAACTCATAATGCACGTCTTACTTCGCTTTATCCATTTTGGTGATTAGTTATATGTACATTGTTTTTTTATTCTCGTATAATTTATTAAAACAATTTTTGCGAAGTTAGTAGAAAAAAAAAGGAGAATCTAGAAACTTTTTTATTGACAATTGAAAACTGTCAAAATTGAAATATGGAATCTAAAAAGGCATTGCCAGCACATTGTGCTGAATTAGATTAGTAGGTAGTATTAGTCAAGCTGTGATGTGGAATGTAAATTTTAAAGGGATTAGTGCATTATTTATAGTTATTAGATAGGTTATTTTAGTATTAATATTATTTTTATTTAAAATTTTGATTACAATCTGTAATTTATGTAAAATCGACTAGTGCAATGTTATATTTAAGTTAAGTATACTCACCCATACACATATATCATATTATAAAACTGACACATACAATAGTATTAGACATAAGTATGTAAGACATGGAATTTAAATAGAAAAGTATTGCTGAGAGGGGAAGTTTAAATATCAAATTCCAGTCTGCTAACTTATATAACTAAGCAAGAAAATGCAAAAGTAGGTTGAAGGGCATTGACCGATTATTATATAATCCAAAAATGCATTCTTGTAAGAACCTTCGAACAATCAAGTGCCTACATAATATACCGTAGTGTTGCCGTACGACCGTATTATATAGAAGCAAAAAAAAAAAGAAATTTCTTACACTCGGTGTACCTAAATAGAAATTTTGCTAGAACTTTGCACAATTTTGGTTGCAATAAAGCAAATGGTAAAATACTCAATACAAATTGAAATAAAGGTGAGGTAAATTATAAAGTTTAAGTAGATATGAATCTAATATTAAAAAAAAAAAAAAATTTTCTTAGAAACAAACAAAGAGAAGGGTTACAAGAGACATCAAAATTTTGACCTTTGAAGGCATATCCCTGAAGGAAATTTGGGACTCCGTTCTTTGAAAAAGCAGAGGTATAAATCCTAAAATTTCATATTATGTATGAAGTTCTGTGTTATGTTCGAGATGTGTGTCTCATCTTCACAGGTTTGAAACCACGATCGGTGAAAAGGAAGCAATACATATATGTATATATACGTATATGGACAGTTGCTGATAGGTTAGGCTGATATACGTACATACCCACTGAAACATAAAAGCCCATAGGCTAGCTGATTCGAGCCTCTGCTACTAATTTTGGGTCTTTCTCAACTGAATCATTCGAAGGGTTGGGGCTCACGGAAAATCTCTACTCCCAATTTTGGAGGCTGGTGACAGGACAAGTTGAGTGAAGTTGAGGATTTCAGATAGAAAGTGCTCAGAGCTTAAGATAGCTAGTGCAGAAAAATCCAAATTTTTTTTTTTTTTTTTAAATCCCATCCGGATATACATAATTTTTTGTTTTCATTTTTTTTTATTTTATAAACTTTATCACTGTGAAAGAAGGAAAGAAAATTCATAATAATTATACGAAAAGGCACAAAAAGAAAAAAAAAAAAAGGCAGAGAAAAGAAGAGTGAAAAATAGAAAGGTGAAGTGTGGAGAGTGGGAATTATAAGAGTGTGTGTCTCTGGACTTTAAGATTTTGATATATGCTCAATGAAATAGTGAAAAGTGTTTTGGGCTATAATATTGAAGCCAAATCTAAAACAGTGTTCCTGATAAGTGCTGCCGGCAGGACATCGAGGGACATTTTAAAGCAGTAAGTCATATCAATCTTTTTATACTTTCATATATCGATATCACGTAGTTGTGTGTAAAGGAAAGAAGTGCGTACACTCCGATACTTCACCTTAAATTCAGTTTTATGTTTTTTACTTTCTTTTGGCTATTAAAAAAAAATATATATATATAAATAAGGAAAAATTAGATACACTCCGGTGCAATAAAATAAATCCACAAAAATTTTAAATAAAAAAAAAAAAAAAAAAAACGAATTGCAAATTTAATTTACTAATAGAAATTATTAGAAGCAATAACTTATATTGAATAAATTTTCTTTTTTTCTTAAAATTCTTATTTTTAACGTAGATTTTAGTGAAATTAGTTACATAATTCTTGAATTGAATGTAATAAATTTAATATTTAAGGATCTAAAAGTGTCTTTTGAACCAAATTTCGGCTGAGGCGTAAAGAGTTGACTATTATGGAGTGCTAAAATTCTAAAAGAGGTGTGTGAGGGATCGGCTGGGCCGACGATGAGGAGAAGGAAAAATATACGACGAGTGAACGATGACTTGACACTTATACTTTATGGATAGACGGACTTTCCACCTATACTTACCGTACTCTACCTACTATACTTACCATACAAAACTTACAATACCGACCTACAATGCACTACTAATAATACTGACCTTACCAACTGACTTACCAACTATACCCATACTTACCAAACTGAATGTACCTACCTTATTGACTACACTAACCATATAATATTTACAATACCTACCCTACAATACGTGCATCCTATTACTAATATTACTTACCTTACTTATACTTACTTACCTACTTACTAGTAAGACTACGCATACTTTTGACAACTATGACTAAACCGAAAATACTTACGTTATTTACTTTTACTTACCTAGACAGGACTTAATAATGCGAGTATAAACTATTATGACAAACTTTAACTGAGACATTTAACTAGTTTGCGATCGGAGGACCATATTAGGGGCTATCTCGTGGATACTGGCCAACGAGATAGCATAGGTTGTATCAAGTAGATACAAGGGTGGGCAGGCCAACCTTTGTCAATAACATCTGACAAGGTCTTTGATGGCTCGGCGAACCATTGTGTTGGTGAGACGGTGGGGCGGATGGTGTCTTCTAGTGGAGAAACAAATAAAGATTTGTTTTTTTTTGGTTTTATTTCTAGGTTTTAAGGTCTAATATATATATACGCATATTGATGTATAAATATATATATCTATATGCATTTATATATAAATCATTTTAGGGTTAGAAAATAGTTTTAAGTTTAATTTTTATTTAATTCCACTGAGAACACACCAAAAGCTTCATCCTTTCATCAATACAGTGGCATAGGTAACTGTGTTTGTGCATTCATTTTCCTTTAGTATTCCTAGCTCTCATATTCCTTTCCTATCCCTTTTCCTATCCTGATCCTTTGTTATTATAGGCATGACTTTTTTGTTTTGCTGTGTAGGAGGAGCGCGGAAAAAAGGCAAGAACCACTCCACAACCCGATGAGCTTAGCCGAGCTAGAGCAAGCATGCCAACGCCTTTTTTTTTACTCCTGAAGATATGCCCCTGTGGTACCCTAACACGCAACAATGGCGCCCAACGAATTGAACGGCTTCTAGATTTGTTGGGACTCCAAGGAGATGATTTTTTACTTTAAGGTCATTCCCTTGGACTCACAACAATCTTCCTTTAAAATTTTTTCCTTTTTTTAATCAATCCTTTCCCATCCTCAAGCACAAACTTAGAGACCGTAAAAGCTCCTTACCTGGTGATAGATAAAGTTCAGCTGTCTAATTTAGTAGGTCCAGAACCAGTAAATTCTATGAGGCGGAACAAAGTCTATTGCAGGGAAGGAGCGGAGTAGAATTAAAGACAAAACACTCACCGCTAGCCTTATAGTCAGACACAGCTCAACGTAATGAGTGGCGTGAGTGAGAAGTTTTGAAAGTCTACTCGAGTGGAGAGTTGTCTCTGTTTCCTAGCCAACCACTTTTCAGGTTTAACATCAGAAAACTCGATGTGGCAGGAAAACTAGGGATAGCTCGAAACTCTCGTCGGGTCACAAAGACACCGATCGAAAACTGAACTGATTTCTACGTTAGACATAAACTTGCGAAAACTTGACTTGACAAAGACATAACGAAACTGAAGACATTACAAAAGACCTAAGACAAGTATTTTACTCTATCCTTATTCGTTTTGGATACTAAGTTGTAACTTCACACACCTCAATATGAACATTGAATAAAAACCAATAATTAACTCAAAAAAAAACTTTAATTTGCCAAAATTACTTTATTTTGAATTTTCTCTGATTTTTTTGTCATTTTTTTTTTTACTAAATTTAACTTCTTTTTGAAAATTTCCTTTTGAAAATTACTTATTTTTTTATTTTTTTTTTGATGATTTTTTTTTTCGAATTTTTTCAGTTTTCATTTACTTCCTTTTTTTGAATTCTACTAACCGTTTTTTTTAATTTGTTGAATTTTTACTAAATTTTTTTTTTGCTTTTGGTGAAATATTACATACCTGTTTACTTTTTTTGAAATCATTTCTAATTCTTATAATTCTTTTTACAAAATTTTGTTTTTACTTTTCCTTTTTGAAGTCATTTAGTTTTCAATTTTTCAATTTAAATTTTCCATTTTTTTTTACCTTTTTTTAATTAGTTTTTTTTTTGAATTAGTCTTTTCTTTTTTTTTGAATTAGTTTTTTTTTTAAGTTTTTTTAGTTTAGTCTTATTTTATTTTTTTTGATAAAAGAGGGAGTTAAAGAAAGGAAAACAAAACATTTTCTTTTGAAAAATTTCCTTTCACGAAAGAAAGGAAAATGAATAAGCAACCTACGGGGGCTATCAAAAAGACTACGGTAGTGAGAGGTAGGGGTAGGCGACGACTTACTCGACTTGGCACCAGAACCGAATCGGGCCCAACCCCTTCTGATACAGAGCAAAGCCAAGATTTGTCACGAAACCCGTTCGATGACCTGTTAGGAGAAGAAGAAGGGTTAGCAAGTGGGTTACAGACAAACATAGCTGGATTAGGGACGAAAGAAACAGGTCCTGAGACACTAATTCCAATCAGGGAAAGCACGGAAGAGACAAGAGACTCTATTAATAAACTGACTCAGACTTTACAACGAGAACGCTTACTAATAGAACAAACAGGCGAAGAAGGACAAAGTATGGACAAAGATAAGGAAGAATACGAAATAACACTGGGGGAGAAAACCTTAAAAAAGTTATTGACTGTGCGGTTTCAAGATCGTTAAATGAAACTCATAACAAGACAATGACAATTCTGACAGAACAAACAAAAAACATGATGAAAATGCATTCAATGGTGGAATTGGTAACAGGAAAAATGTCTACGATGAGTGACAGGTTACTAGTGGTAGAAAAATCTACACTTTCTTTATATGCTAGGCAGGAGCGGAGAGAAGGGGAGCTTCTGAATGATCCCGATGTAAGTCTACCCAGAATTCCTTCTCCACCCGCGGCCCACCAAACAGGTAGAGCATGTGGTGAACACGGAAGACGGGTTGACATACATAAATGGGGTGTCAAGTTTGATGGAACTATGAAAAATATGACCGTAGAAAGTTTCATTTTTAGGATCGAAACCCTGCAAAAAAAAACGGGGTCACAAATGAACAAGTGTTTGCCAACTTTCATCATTTAGTGTCCGGAACAGCGGAAAAATGGTATTGGCAATACCTCGAGGAAAACCAAGGTGATGAATACTTGAACTTTTTTGATCTTAAATCTGAGTTGTTGAGACAGTTCAGAAACAGTAAGAGAGATCACGAAATTCTAAGAGAAATAATGGATAGGCGTCAGCAACCAAACGAGTCATTTGACGAATTTTATGAAGAAGTAAGGGGTTTGACGTTACAGATGAGAAATCGACCAAGTGAGAAAGATTTAGTCTCTATGGTCAGACAGAATCTTAGGGACAAAGTAGCGACACTGATCTTCGGATGTCCCATCAAAGACATCCGAGATTTAAGAGAACAATGCCGATTAGCGGAAAAACACTTGTCTACTAGAGAGTTTAGGGCAAAGAAACAGATAAGTGAGATAGACGATCACAAGGTAACACGGACTAAACATTACTTAACAGACTCAGAGGATGAACACGAAACACACGTTTCAGCGGTGCAATATAATCGCACAGACAGACCAACTACAAGTACAAAAACAGACAAACGAAACCCTACTCACAAAAACAATGAACGAGACAGAACGACTGAACCTACGAAAGACAAAAACGCGAACACTACGTCTTGTGCCTCAACTTTTCATGCACTCACCTGCTTTAGTTGTGGCCAGGGAAATCTCTCCTTTAAGTGTGCTTCATGTCAGGGAAACATGAAGGTCGGAAGTGTACCCGGGTTCACTCCCCCGACGAATGTATCCCAGTCAGAGAAATTGAATCCGGAAAAATAAAAATATTAAAACGCGAAGAAAAACAAGTAAACAATCCAACTGTAAAACCTGTGCAATATAAAAGTCTACATGAACGCATGTTAGAATATGACAAAGTGAGAAAACGCATTTTCAACTCAGAAATCACGTTTGAGAAAACTAATAGTAGAAATTTTAGAAAAATATCTAGGCTAAGGGAAAAGTGTGCAATAATTAGAAAGCAAAAAATTAAGATAGAAGCTACAGTACTAGCAGTTACGAATGATAATAGACCCTATGCAGAAGTTTTAATTGATGGCGAGAAGATGACAGGTTTGTTAGACAGTGGAGCATCAATTAGTTGTGTGGGAAAAGATGCTATAGACTTTATAAAAAGACATAATATACAAGTGACGAAAATGACAGTTGATATAAAGACAGCGGACGGGAAAAATCAACAGATTAACGGGAGATTTAAGACTGATGTCTCTTGGGGTGACAACACGCAAGAAATAGAGCTATTTGTAGTTCCAAGTCTACAACAAAAGCTTTATCTTGGAGTAGATTTCTGGAGGACTTTTAAGGTCGCTCCAAATGTGATTAGCGCCCTCGATAATCCATCATCGGCGGAAGGTTCAGTAGATGATCACTTGCGAAAACTTACCCCAGCACAGACTGAGGAGCTTGAGCGAGTGAAACATGCATTTCCTTCGTTCGCGGTTTTGGGATTGGGTAAGACTCATGTTGAAGAACATGTAATCGAGATGGAAGACGACACCATACCCATCAAGCAGCGACACTACCCTATCTCACCCGTCGTTCAGAGGCTGATGTATGCAGAACTCGATCGTATGTTAGAACTCGGAGTGATAGAAGAGAGCAACAGTGCTTATAGCTCTCCAGTCGTGCTGGTGCGAAAGCCAGGGAAAAACAGACTCTGCCTGGACTCACGGAAGGTGAACGCAGCAACGAAAAAATTTGCGTACCCTCTCCCTCATATAGAAGGGATTTTGAGTCGGCTCCAGGACACGCATTTCATCTCGAGTATCGATTTGAAGGACGCCTTCTGGCAGATTCCTCTGGAGGGGAAATCAAGAGAGAAGACGGCTTTCACAGTCCCTGGACGGCCGTTGTATCAGTTCACGGTGATGCCCTTTGGACTGTGCAACGCCGCTCAGAGAATGTGCAAGCTTATGGACAAGGTCATTCCCGCTCGGTTGAGAGAGAATGTCTTTGTCTACCTTGATGATCTCTTGATTTGCTCTCCAGATTTTGAAGCCCATATGAGTGTCCTGAAAGAGGTAGCGAGATGTTTGCGTGAAGCGGGGCTGACGATAAACGTGGAGAAAAGCAAGTTTTGTTTCAAGGAAATTAAATACTTGGGCTATTTCGTCGGTGATGGATGTTTGAGGACGGACCCAGAAAAAGTATCCGCTGTGAAGGACTTTCCTGTCCCAAGGACCCCTAAACAGCTCCGTCGGTTTCTAGGGATGACGGGTTGGTATAGACGCTTTATTTCAAATTTTGCGTCTGTATCAGCCCCAATGACAGACTGTCTGAAAAAAGGAAAGGACTTTACGATGACTAATGAAGCTCTGATAGCTTTTGAAAACTTGAAGACGACCTTAATAACAGCACCCATATTAACGAACCCGGACTTCGACAAATACTTTTACATCCAATGTGACGCTTCAACTTCTGGTGTAGGGAGCGTTCTCTTCCAGGTGGATGAAGGGAAAAATGAAAGGCCCATAGCATTCATGTCCCAGAAGCTGAATTCAGCTCAACGGAACTACAGTGTGACGGAACTTGAGTGCTATGCGGCCATTTTATCGGTAAAGAAATTCCGGGCCTATATTGAGGGCCTGCCTTTTACTATCATTACCGACCATGCAAGCCTTAAGTGGCTGATGACACAAAAGGACTTGAGTGGTCGGCTAGCTCGTTGGAGTTTGAAGCTTCAAGGCTTTGATTTCACCATTGAGCATAGGAAGGGCACCCTCAATGTGGTCCCGGATACCCTCTCAAGAGTCCATATGGATGAGATCGCCACCGAAATGCCGGAGGTTGACTTCAATTCGGCATGCTTTTCTTCAGAAGAGTATGCTAAGTTGAAGAAAACAATAAACGAGAACCAGGACAAATTACCAGACATGTGTATTTCGGACGGGTACGTATACAAACGAACGGACAGGCGGACAGGAGATCCAATCCAAGAAGACAGAGCTTGGAAACTCTGGGTCCCGAGGGAGCTGTGTGGGGGTCTTTTGGCGACTGCACATTGTTCATTTACAGCGGGTCATGGTGGGATACATAAAACTTTGGCCAAACTTCGGCAAAGGTATTTCTGGCCAAATATGACTACCGAGGTAAAAAACTATATTTCCAACTGTGATATCTGCAAGTGCAATAAACCCGTCAACACAATTTCAAGGCCACCCATGGGACAACAGACGATTACTGAAAGACCTTTCCAACGTTTATACATAGACTTTTTAGGACCTTATCCACGAACGAAGTCAGGAAACACTCATATCTTTATTGCACTTGACCACTTTAGTAAGTACGTTTTTCTTAAACCCTTGAAACGAGCAACAGCAGCTGAGGTAGTAAAATATCTTGAGGTAGATGTGTTCCATATGTTTGGTGTGCCCGAATATATTCACTCTGACAACGGTAAACAATTCGTTTCAGAATTGTTTTCCAGCTTACTAAAAAAGTACGGTGTTAAGCACGTCCGCACGGCCTTTTACTCACCTCAGGCTAACGCCTCTGAACGAGTTAATCGGTCGGTGTGAATGAAAATTCGGTCCTACATCGGTAGTGACCAACGTAATTGGGACCTACATGTTAGTAACACAGCCTTTTCCTTGCGTAGTGTTTTGCACGACGCCATACGGTTCGAGCCATATTATGCCGTTTTCGGAACTCAAATGGTCCAAAACGGTGAGACATATGAGCTCTTGAGAAAGCTTGATATGATAAAAGATAGTGAAATCGAAATTTTAGAGAAAGGTGATAAACAAGCTATCCTTAGAAAGAAAATATTCGATAACCTCAATTTAGCCCACCAAAGATCGACAAAAACATACAATACGAGAAGCAGGGATATATTGTACAAAGTAGGACAGATAGTCTATAGAAAAAATTTTAAACAAAGTAGCAAAATAGACAAATACAATGCCAAATTAGGTCAAAAATATCTGAAGTCCATAGTGTTAAGGACAGTAGGCAATTCCCTTTATGAATTAGGGAACTTAAAAGGTGAAAAAGTAGGAGTATACCATGCAAAAGATATACACGCATGATTAACGCACTCAAGCTGCTGTTGCTCTTGCTTAGAACTGTGATATAAATGTAGTGGTGTCCTGATTATCAAAGGATATTTATTTATAGAGTTATTTATTTATTTATTCATAGTAATGTATTTATTTATAGAGTTATTTATTTATTTATGTACATAGTTTGCTTATTTATTAATGGAGATTTTATTTACTTATATATATAGAGATTGTATTTATTGATTTGTTATTCGATTCGGTGATATAAGTGTTAGTGATGTTATAGACTCATTTATTTGAATCTACTATTGTGATATTTTACTGTGATATTTTAGTTATTTTATATTTATTATGAGTCTATAGTTGAAACCGATAAAGACAGTAGTTATAACACACTTAGTTATATTCTCATTATAAGAAAATTTTTTTTTACAAACAAAAAAATTATCTTTTTTTAAGCAAAATCGGTCAAAAATGTGCTACTCAATAGTTATAATGATTAAGTAACCGAAGAAGAAGAAGGTTCTATTCTTCGAAAAGATTAACGATGCCTACCGATTTCGAAAAAAAAAAAAAAAAAAAAAACCATGAAACCAAAGATTACCTCAGGGCATGGGACGTGCCACACGTTGAGAACGGCATACAATTATACAAGATTATTCGACGATCGATAGACGTAAAACAAAAAAATTTCTTTTACGAGCCCATTTTTCTCACGACCACTTGCAAAATGTTGTCGAGCCTGTTACGTGCCCGATCGCCTAAGAAGAAGCTAGTATGTACGACCGGCCGATCACCCATTAAATAAAACTAGTATCGCCTTCTGTCGAAATTCGAAATTTTTTTTGTTTATAATATGCACAGTGATCGGCAGTGAAAAAAGAAAAAAAAACCAAAATTACCCACAGTGTGTAAATACGTTTCTCAAGTATGTTCTGCACATCTACGCAATTGCAGCTTTCCAACCTTATAAATTTATCGAAATCGGTCAAATACTTTTCAGAAAATGGTACCTCAAAATTTATTTAAAGCTATTCCTATATATAGAAAACACACTACACTCTTCAAACGAATGTGTATTGAAAAAAAAATAAAATAAGTATATAGATAATACAAAACAAAAAAAAAAGGAACAAATATAAATTCACAAATCACTGCAACCATCCTGATTAGGGGGTGGTTCTGTCGTTTTGGGGAGGTTGGTGGCATTTCGTGGCGCTGCATCGATGATCCTGTTCTGTAGGTAACTGAAAAGAAAAAAAGAAAGAAACAAAAAAAAAACTGTCGAAAGATGAAAGTGTCGACAGAATCTGTCGCCAAACTACCCTTAATTAAGAATAATTTGGCGTCCATTTCTGTTAACGAAATACTTATCCTAATCCAAAACAAAACATCGGTGTTGCTCCTAGAAATGATGCTGGTAATGTATCTGGAAATAGAAAAAAAATATAGGGAAATAAATGATAACACAAGATAAATCCATAGGAAAATACTCACCGGCGGCGATCCGTGTTGACGATCCAATCTCCTGTTTTGTTCCTTACTTGTTGTGTCGTCCTTGTATACGATTGAACTCATAATGCACGTCTTACTTCGCTTTATCCATTTTGGTGATTAGTTATATGTACATTGTTTTTTTATTCTCGTATAATTTATTAAAACAATTTTTGCGAAGTTAGTAGAAAAAAAAAGGAGAATCTAGAAACTTTTTTATTGACAAATGAAAACTGTCAAAATTGAAATATGGAATCTAAAAAGGCATTGCCAGCACATTGTGCTGAATTAGATTAGTAGGTAGTATTAGTCAAGCTGTGATGTGGAATGTAAATTTTAAAGGGATTAGTGCATTATTTATAGTTATTAGATAGGTTATTTTAGTATTAATATTATTTTTATTTAAAATTTTGATTACAATCTGTAATTTATGTAAAATCGACTAGTGCAATGTTATATTTAAGTTAAGTATACTCACCCATACACATATATCATATTATAAAACTGACACATACAATAGTATTAGACATAAGTATGTAAGACATGGAATTTAAATAGAAAAGTATTGCTGAGGGGGGAAGTTTAAATATCAAATTCCAGTCTGCTAACATATATAACTTAGCAAGAAAATGCAAAAGTAGGTTGAAGGGCATTGACCGATTATTATATAATCCAAAAATGCATTCTTGTAAGAACCTTCGAACAATCAAGTGCCTACATAATATACCGTAGTGTTGCCGTACGACCGTATTATATAGAAGCAAAAAAAAAAGGAAATTTCTTACACTCGGTGTACCTAAATAGAAATTTTGCTAGAACTTTGCACAATTTTGGTTGCAATAAAGTAAATGGTAAAATACTCAATACAAATTGAAATAAAGGTGAGGTAAATTATAAAGTTTAAGTAGATATGAATCTAATATTCAAAAAAAAAAAAAATCTTCTTAGAAACAATCAAAGAGAAGGGTTACAAGAGACATCAAAATTTTGACCTTTGAAGGCATATCCCTGAAGGAAATTTGGGACTCCGTTCTTTGAAAAAGCAGAGGTATAAATCCTAAAATTTCATATTATGTATGAAGTTCTGTGTTATGTTCGAGATGTGTGTCTCATCTTCACAGGTTTGAAACCACGATCGGTGAAAAGGAAGCAATACATATATGTATATATACATATATGGACAGTTGCTGATAGGTTAGGCTGATATACGTACATACCCACTGAAACATAAAAGCCCATAGGCTAGCTGATTCGAGCCTCTGCTACTAATTTTGGGTCTTTCTCAACTGAATCAGTCGAAGGGTTGGGGCTCACGGAAAATCTCTACTCCCAATTTTGGAGGCTGGTGACAGGACAAGTTGAGTGAAGTTGAGGATTTCAGATAGAAAGTGCTCAGAGCTTAAGATAGCTAGTGCAGAAAAATCCAAATTTTTTTTTTTTTTTTTAAATCCCATCCGGATATACATAATTTTTTGTTTTCATTTTTTTTTATTTTATAAATTTTATCACTGTGAAAGAAGGAAAGAAAATTCATAATAATTATACGAAAAGGCACAAAAAGAAAAAAAAAAAAAAAAGGCCGAGAAAAGAAGAGTGAAAAATAGAAAGGTGAAGTGTGGAGAGTGGGAATTATAAGAGTGTGTGTCTCTGGACTTTAAGATTTTGATATATGCTCAATGAAATAGTGAAAAGTGTTTTGGGCTATAATATTGAAGCCAAATCTAAAACAGTGTTCCTGATAAGTGCTGCCGGCAGGACATCGAGGGACATTTTAAAGCAGTAAGTCATATCAATCTTTTTATACTTTCATATATCGATATCACGTAGTTGTGTGTAAAGGAAAGAAGTGCGTACACTCCGATACTTCAGACTTAGACCACCTTAAATTCAGTTTTATGTTTTTTACTTTCTTTTGGCTATTAAAAAAAAAATATATATATATATAAATAAGGAAAAATTAGATACACTCCGGTGCAATAAAATAAATCCACAAAAATTTTAAATAAAAAAAAAAAAAAAAAAAACGAATTGCAAATTTAATTTACTAATAGAAATTATTAGAAGCAATAACTTATATTGAATAAATTTTCCCTTTTCTTAAAATTCTTATTTTTAACGTAGATTTTAGTGAAATTAGTTACATAATTCTTGAATTGAATGTAATAAATTTAATATTTAAGGATCTAAAAGTGTCTTTTGAACCAAATTTCGGCTGAGGCGTAAAGAGTTGACTATTATGGAGTGCTAAAATTCTAAAAGAGGTGTGTGAGGGATCGGCTGGGCCGACGATGAGGAGAAGGAAAAATATACGACGAGTGAACGATGACTTGACACTTATACTTTATGGATAGACGGACTTTCCACCTATACTTACCGTACTCTACCTACTATACTTACCATACAAAACTTACAATACTGACCTACAATGCACTACTAATAATACTGACCTTACCAACTGATTTACCAACTATACCCATACTTACCAAACTGAATGTACCTACCTTATTGACTACACTAACCATATAATATTTACAATACCTACCCTACAATACGTGCATCCTATTACTAATATTACTTACCTTACTTATACTTACTTACCTACTTACTAGTAAGACTACGCATACTTTTGACAACTATGACTAAACCGAAAATACTTACGTTATTTACTTTTACTTACCTAGACAGGACTTAATAATGCGAGTATAAACTATTATGACAAACTTTAACTGAGACATTTAACTAGTTTGCGATCGGAGGACCATATTAGGGGCTATCTCGTGGATACTGGCCAACGAGATAGCATAGGTTGTATCAAGTAGATACAAGGGTGGGCAGGCCAACCTTTGTCAATAACATCTGACAAGGTCTTTGATGGCTCGGCGAACCATTGTGTTGGTGAGATGGTGGGGCGGATGGTGTCTTCTAGTGGAGAAACAAATAAAGATTTGTTTTTTTTTGGTTTTATTTCTAGGTTTTAAGGTCTAATATATATATACGCATATTGATGTATAAATATATATATCTATATGCATTTATATATAAATCATTTTAGGGTTAGAAAATAGTTTTAAGTTTAATTTTTATTTAATTCCACTGAGAACACACCAAAAGCTTCATCCTTTCATCAATACAGTGGCATAGGTAACTGTGTTTGTGCATTCATTTTCCTTTAGTATTCCTAGCTCTCATATTCCTATCCTATCCCTTTTCCTATCCTGATCCTTTGTTATTATAGGCATGACTTTTTTGTTTTGCTGTGTAGGAGGAGCGCGGAAAAAAGGCAAGAACCACTCCACAACCCGATGAGCTTAGCCGAGCTAGAGCAAGCATGCCAACGCCTTTTTTTTACTCCTGAAGATATGCCCCTGTGGTACCCTAACACGCAACAAAGTGGTAATCATTAAGGTACATAGTTTATGGTTTTTTCGTACATGGTAGTTCAATATGAACTTCAAGATAAACTTTATCAAAGGTAGAATGTAGAAAATAAATTATAAAAGTGTTGTTTCAATTTTCTTGCAGATGATCTGGCAATTTATTTGAATAAATAAAATAAACAAAAATGGCATTCTACCAAAGAAAAAACAAACAACAAAAACTTCACAAAGAAAAAAACAATAACAAAAACTTAACTCATAAATACTTAAAAACTACCAAAAATACTTAAATACATAAGTAATAAATTATTAAAATCTAAAAACCACATTTTTCTTAAAAAAGGAACTCTATGTTAATAAAAAAAAGATCACAAACCAAAAATCACATAATTCGGTGGTTCGTTATTAAAATCTTTAAAATGTTTTGCTCTTCCAGCATTTTTAATCTCAGTTGATGGATCTCTTCCTTGTGCCTTCTCTCCATCTGGAAGGTCTTTTGTTTTTCGGCTCCATCTCATACATTTTTGACTTTTCGCACCGCTCCATCAATACTGATTTCATCCGCTCCTCGTTCTCCATCTGTAGGTATTTTTCTTCTTTCTTCCGATTTTCCCTTGCCAACTCAAACAATTCCTGTTTGAGGAGTTCGTCCCCTTGGCAGGTAATCTAAGACAAAAAGAAAATTATTACATAAATGTTTAAACAGAAAAACAGTTAATTAATAAACTACCTTCCGTTTGAGGAATTTGTTTTTTTTTTGCGTCTAAACGCGAAGGTGGCGAAGTTGGTGGAGGAGTAGGAGTATTTTTTAATTGCAATTCCTCCTCCAAAAATTCAACATCTTCGTATTTGTTAATATTAATCTAAAGAAATGTATATTAAATTTTTTTTAATTATCAAATCTCATTAAGCTTTGATATGTTGAGTTTTACCAGTGGGCTTATCCGTTGTCGTTGACACTGTGGTTTGTTATAAGTGGATGTGTCCTTTAGGCTGGGTATATTTTCCTTAGTTATCTGTGTAGTGAGGTAAAATAAGGTGTGTTTTATTCATTGCTGCATAGCTAGCGCAGCAAAATTTCCCTTGGCAAACAAAAACAATTTGATTGCTGGCGAAAAAGAAGTCAGTAAAAATAAAGATGGCTGTGCTGACGATAGAGCTTTCAATTATTGAAATGAACGTATAGAGTGAACTTTCGTTTTATTCAGACTTGTGCTGCGCTGGCTATGCAGCAATGAATAAAACACACCTATAATTTTTATTATTGAATTATTAAATATGATAGTGTTATACAAACCTCATTTTCGCAGTCAAACTGATTGTCGTCCTCTTGAAATTCATGGGGGATGAGTGCCATCAACTTTTCATGCTCAGCGTCAGGCGATTTGGGTGCTGGCCCACCTCCAGTTGCATTTTGTTTTTTGTAAGCAGAGGCTGTCATTTTGGCCTTCATTTTCGTGCCTCGCCATTGTGCCTGGAGTTGCACTGTATCTTTTATAGTTGCACTTATATTATTGAAACTAAAAATTTGTATTATATTCATAACAAATGACATCAAATTAGAATTAAAAAATAAAGATACCTGTTGGTAATTTCCCTCCAAGCATCCTTCTTCATCCGTGATGTGTTCGTATCGAAGTTTTTGTTTCAATAATCGAAATCTTGTCTTCGATTAATTGTCTGAGGAGTATCTACAAATTATGGTAAAATGAATATCAATTTGCTGAAAACTATTGTGCTAACGATAATATGACATACCTTATCCGAAGAATCCCAATTGATTGCTCTTACTCTTTTAGCTTTCGGAGGATCCATTTTGTTTGCTTTTTGATTCTTGAATTCCAACAACATACAAAATGTTTTTTTTTGTTTGACAAACTGCTGAGATGTGTTATGACGGATAAATCTAATAGACTTTCATTTTTTGGTACATAATTTGACACAAGCTCATTATAAGTATAATGGGTAGGAAAAAATTTTATAAATATGAATTTGTATTGCGGTTGAATAAGTTCTTATGCACTGCATGGCTATTCACCCGTTTAGCGAATTCTAATAAATTCGGCTGTAAGTATATAAATAAAATTATATTTTTACGATAGTGACGTCACTATCGTCTTCAAACAAGATTAATCTTTTCCACGCTATTCTCAACTTCACCTTCATTCACCACCAAAGTGTTATACACTTTATTTTCCAGTATCTGGAAACTTCCCTCGTACCTATAATATCCCTTTCTGATTCAGGGGTGGGAATTCCCTTCTTGTTATCAATCTTCTATTTTAATATATAAATGTCAATGTTCCATTCGTTTACACTACTAAAGGAACAACAAGAAACATAATGGCGGCGAAATTTGATAATTAGTATATTTAGTTTCTTTTTTTTTTGTTTTGTTTTATTAGTTAATGTATATTTGATTGTTTTCTTTTGTCTAATTTCTTTTTAAAAATTTCAAATTGTTAATTTTTATTGTTTTTTTTTTTTTGTAGATAGCAGATGGGTGCAGTGAAGTGAGGGGAAGGTACGGTCAGAAGGGTAAGTAGGTATTTTGCATGAATTTGTAAACAAATTTACATGTTCACTTTTTTTATTTAATTTTTTTGTTTAGGTTCCTACTTATGTCAGTGCCAGGGATCCCCAACAAGCTATGAGAAAAAAACGAACGGAAAAAAAAAACCTTTTGTTTTTGTTTTCATGATCTTAGTCGCTATGTGCACGGTTGCCACTTTGATCATTTGTGGCCAAATTTGGTCATTAGTTTTTAACTTGGTCACATGGTCATTTTTTATTCTATTTGGTCATTTTTTTACGAAATGAAAAATGAAACTCCACTTTAATTTTTATGCAAACTAAAGTTTATACTGTGTTGATATATTTTTATGTTTCGTTATTTATGATTCGTTACTTTTATACATACTATGTATTTCTGTTAATCTAATTTAATTAAGTTTGTTAGGTACTTTGTGAAATTGTTCGCACCCGGTTTTTATTTTTTATTATTAATTAGTAAATCAAAAAAATAATATTTCATCTGTGTAATATGAAGAATATGTTGAAATAAATGTGATGAAATCATATTTCGGACTTAAATTATTTTGGTCATTTTTAGCTATAGTTGTTAATTTTTATTTTCAATTTTGGACACGAACTTTATTTTCAAGTGGCAACCGTGGCTATGTGGCGTGCTACCGCAGGTCAAATTTGAGACAAATTTGATATAAAAAAAATTTGAGTCTGGTATGCGGTTTTCAAATCGAGGATGAAAATCATCAATATCTTTAGATTTATGTGTATGTGTGTTTCATTATATGCATATTTATTTTGCATGTGCGCTTCAAGATATTTGTTAAGAAAAATATTGAAATTGATTTTTTGAGAATGTTTGGAAAAAAATAATTGAAATAAAAATTAATTTAATAGTAGGTACTATAAACAAGAACATTTCATTCAAGGAAAATTTTATGTCAGTTTGCACAGAGAAGAGGTTTTTTTGAATTATGTATTATTTTTAATAGATTTAATGAGGGTAGTTAACTGGAAGAGCGTCGTCGTCGGTTAGCTGTTGATTTTGTATATATGCAATTACCTTTATTTAGATTTGTTGAAAGATCGAATAGCTTTTGCCTAGATTCAATTTCAATTCATTATTGATCATATATCGGGTCGGGGTGATGTTTGATTGCGGTAAATTTGTTAATTGTATGAGAAAGTATTTAAAGCGTGCTAAAAGAACTTTTTTTTTAATTTGGTATGTTTAAGAAAAATTTTAATTTGTTGAGGTTATTTTTTGTTAATTTTTAAATTTTGGAGATTTAATAGAGTGGGTTTTAATAAAGAAAGGTTCAAAGATTAGGACGAACATAAGCGGCACAATTTTGCTCAAAATTTTATATAATAGATATCCTATACAATTTATTTCGATTTTTAAAATGATAATTATGGAAAGCAGCTAAACGCCTAAAAAGACCACAAATTCAAAATCCGCCTATCAAAGCACAAGACAGAAAATTGATTGCAAACCCAAAACAGAAAGCTGAAATCCTCGCGGAACATCTCTCGAATGTTTTTAAGCCCTTTCCAGAAAGTGCAGTTAGGTACATATAATTTACATTTTGTTGATAGAAACGACGAATTGGAAATTACCTTCTTCACGCCCAAAGAAGTATAAAAAGCATGTGTCAGCACAAGCTATCAAATTAAAAAGCACAGGGGAATATTCTAGTTACTGCTCAGTTTTTGAAAGAAATGCCATGAAATGATATGTACCACATCATTGGAAAATTGCAGAAGTCATTGTTATTCCTAAGCAAGGAAATCCACCAACAGAAGTAACTTCCTACAGGCCAATATCTCTTATACCAATTGTGGCAAAAGTTTTCGAAAAACTGCTCATGAAAAGGCTTAGCAAAGAAATAGAAGAAATGAAAACTTATCCCAAATCCCTTATCAGAAATTTAACATTCGACGATAAACCAAGCGCATCGAATTACGGATTTTGTTGAAAAGGTATTGAAGAAAAACAAGTATGTTCCGCTCTATTTCTAGATGTTGCTCAATCCTTTGACAAGGTTTGGGATTTGAGTACAAACTGCATAGAGACCCCCGAAGGCAGCTCTACGAAATACTGAAATCCAATGTTACAGACCGATTCTTTAGAGTACGGTACGAGCCAGTGTTGCCGCTATGCGACTTTAGTCGCATTTTGACTCCTTTTTTGACCCATGCGACTATGATACGACCTTTAAGAAAAGTGGCTATTTTGACCCTTTTTTAAAATTTTGCGACTTTTCTGAAACCATCTCTAGAAAATTGCATGGAAAAGATTGGTTGTTGATCTGTTAGATTTTTATGCGATTAAAACTAATCCATTTTTTAAATATTCCCGACGTTTCGTTGGGTACTTTCCAACATTTTCAAAGGATTTTCTTAATTGCACTATTAAGTTACATTTTTTTGTAAAAAGTCATCAAAAAATTGGAAATTTACATATATATTGCACTATTTTATAATTTGAGACGAAAAAAAAATAAATAAATAAATATAAAGCACAGATTAGTTCTGATGACGATCCCATTGATAAGCCTGACCTTTGAGTGTAAAACGTCTCATTAATTAGGACATCTCTCGAATGTTCGGGAAAATTTTATCCCTCATAAAAATTTTTTCCCAGGGAAAATTTTTTCTCGGATTTTTCTTGAGCAGTACGCAGTTCAAACGCAAAATTCAAATTTTTTTTCAAACTGTATATGCAAAAGTCTTCACATAATTTTTCCAAGACAAATAAAGTTCGATACATTATTTTCCTGGAATAAATTTTGACATTTCGTGAATATCACGGTTTTTATCAACCATTTGGATGATGACCAAAAACCATAAATGAAACTTAAAAGAAAGTTACGGGAATAGATTATATAAAACTGCTGTTTTCACTCAGTCAGTGGCGAGGAATGGGTCCAAAAGGGCTAAATATTAGTGCGGCGACATTTTTTAAAGCATGAAAATATCCTAAATTATCACAGAAATGATTTTTCTATGACAAAATATACTCGCAGTCAAGGCTGCAAACCCTCTGATTTGTTTGCTTTTTTAATATTGCAATGTATATTTTCAAAACCCTTAAAAATATATTCAGCTACGTTACTGTCCTCATTTGAATTTTAATTTTATCTCAACACTTTCGAAATATGTTTTAAGGAAAAAAAAATGTATAGATAAAATTTAGTTTTGCTCGATTTGCGTACTAGGCTTAAGTATTTAAAAAATATTTTTGATACTGAAATGCAATAAATCATACTAAGTATACAAATAAATGTAATTCAATAATTATATGAATAAAAATGTATTTTACTTTTAGTATCAACTGAAAACTGATTTGTTTTGCTTGGTTAATTTTTTTAATATAAAATTAAAATTACTCCAAAACATGTTTTATTTATACGGATTTCGTTTCATTTTGCTATCTATTAAAAAAATTTCCAAATGCGACCTTTTTTATCTCGTGACCCCTTTTTATGCGACTTTTTTCAAATTTCTCAGCAGCAACACTGGTACGAGCAAAAGTATTCAGAAATTAATAAAACTGAACCCGGTATACCACAAGCAAGTGGCCTAGGACCAACAATGTATTTGTTATATACAAGGGATATTCCAGTGGACAATTATGCTATCTTGACCACATTTGCAGATGATACTGCCATTTAAGTGCGTGACAAATGCGTTGTGAAGCCTGATAAATGCGTTCTATCAATAACAAAATAATGCTATAAAAACAAATACTGAAACCAGTGCCTACGTTCTGTAACTCTCGCATCGACAAAATCAGTCGAGAAACGATCAAAATTGAAACAAATCGTATGAGTTTTGTTCCATTTTTCAACGTTTCTCGACCAATTTTAACGATGCGAGAGTTTCAGAACGTAGGCGCAGTTTAGACTTATGGCATCCAATTGTGGGGTTGTACAAAGAAAATTAACGCTAAAACCATCCAAAAATAAAGTCCTTCGTGGAATAATAAATGCCCCTTGGTATATTAGAAATAGCGATTTACATCGTGACCTACAAATAGAAATGGTTTCTGAAGTGATTAGAAAACACGCTGTTTCACATAATCAGCGACTACATAGTCATTTTAACTCCGAGATGGATGCTGTATTAAATGTAAGAGATAATGTTCAAAGATTAAAAAGAACAGAGCCTCATGAGCTGATGGTCTAAAAGCGATGGGAAAGTATTAAAACTTCTTAACTTCTCCCAATGCGATTTTGAATTGAGGAAATAATTGTCGATCTTTCATAGATTGGTCCTGATTTTTCGGTGGTTTTAGTGCAGCACAAGTCCCATACTACTCGGTACCGAATATTACCAAGTGACTTTTGAAAATTTCCACCTGTAGAGAATTTTTTTTTGATTTGTAGGTAGGTATACCGAATCTACCTATCAGATGAAATTTAAATATTTTATTATAATTATATATTTTTAAAATATTTTGTATTTGTTTCCTTTCATTAAACAACAGGTTCAAAATGTTGAAATGTATTAATAATCCCTAGAAATAATTTTGTTAATATAAGAAACTGGAAAATGATTATCTAAATAAAACTAAAAATAATGTTTACATACATAGCTAATCAAAAAATGCTCCGATCTAACGAATATAGAATAGAATACGAAAACTGCACAAAAAATAAGACATTTTTCGGTCTTTAAAAATATAACCCCCACACTAAAAAATATGTTCTACCTACCTACATAAAGAATATATCCAAAATCCATGGATCAATGCAAAGAAGAAAAAGAGTTCATATGCTTTTTATTTTTTGTCGCCAGCCTCAGACGACCTTAAAAAAAATCGTACATACAACACAGTAAAACAAACATACATAATCGCAATGTCTTTCATCTTCCTATTCCTATATCCTGAGTAACAGAGCAAGAGGGAAAACATATGAGCGAGCACGCAAGAGAGAACTTTTTCCAAAAGATAAATAGCTTTCTTTCTGTGCTTTACTATGAACCTTAGAATAAGAAGAAAAGGAAGAGTTGTATCTCACATATACAGTGTACGTGAGTGAAGCATCAAATTAAAAAAAAAAACAAATAGGTGCCTATCTGTCATTTTGCCGATCTAAAGGAAAGTGTTTCGAGATTTTAAAACGTAAAAATAGTGAAAACAGCTTATTAAAATAAATAAAAAAGTGAAATAAAAATTAAAATAGTGAAAACTTGCGATATTCTATTAAAAAAAATATAAAACAACATTCGGTGCTGCGTCAAATCGTGTAAAAACATCAATAATATGGAGATTCCAAATATTTCATTTCACAAGTAAGTTTTGTCTCATGTTCTGATTAAAGAATTGTGAAGTGATGTTTTTTATGTAAATACATTATCGTAGAATACTTTAACATAGATATTTCATAGAATTTTGCTATAAATAAGGCAAATTAGTTGAAAAAACAAATATACTTTATAACGTGATATGTCAGGTGCCTATCTGTCAAAATTAGAAATTCTTCTTCATGGTCGCATTAGTTTTTGTTGGTGATGGCAAGGCGCTCAAATCCATTGATCGCCCGTAGTGCAGAGTTGTTTTTGAAAACAAATTTAAACGAACCTCTGCTGTTGGTCCTGTATATTGTGTCGGTTTTGTATCTTCAAGATGTTTATGTGAATTTGTGTACGACGTGTATAAAAAGTGGTCTAATAACTACATCAATAATTTTCAAGATTTCCGAAAGCTGAATGGAAAAGACAAAAGTGGATGGAAATTCTTGAGTTGGATGAAATCAAAAAAACGTCCATATTCTGTTCAAATCACTTTCATGAATGTGATTATAAAGTTGCTTCAGGAAAAAAAAAAAAACTTTTCGCTTCTGCAATGCCATTTTTATCTGAACATTTTGGAGAATCTCAGTAAGTTAATATAAATAATTTTGAAATTTCACAAGATTAGATAAAAACATCGTCTATTAATTTGGGTCTATATACGCTGAGCTGTTTCGAAGAAAATTTTCTAAAGTTAAGGGAAATCCTAAAATCAAACAGTTTAAGCAGGCATTAAGATCGTTTGCCCTCAACTTAAATTTTCTTTCCCCCAAAGTATATGAGTTTGTGAGGGAAAACTTTGATAATTGTCTGCCTCATCCTCGGAAAATATCAAAATGGTATGAATGTGTGGATTGTAATCCTGGCTTTACAAATTAAGTCTTTGAAGCTATTAAAACAGTTATTGATCATGCTGCTGAGAAGTCAAAAATGTAATTTTGAATTTAGTTTTTGATGAAATGGCCATAAGGAGGTAAAAAAAAATCGAAAATTAGGATCAGATTAGAATATATTAAAAAATTTTGATTTGTAGACATGTGGATTGGAACACGAAAGGAGCTTTTGGATACACTTTTATTGGTGACGGAGATGACAGCAGCACAGAAGCTACGCAAATGTTGGTGCTTCTTGTAGTGTGCATAAATCAAAGTTGGAAAATTCCAGTTGGATATTTTCCAATAGCTTCTTTGGATGCTCAACAAAAAAAAAATTTAATTACACATTGCATCGAGAACATATTGCAGACTGGTGCCGAAGTTTTTGGGCTTACTTTCGATGGTGCGGCTGTAAACTTAACTTGTGCTAAGTTGTTGGGTGTAGACTTAAACGATCTTCAATCAGAAAGTGCGTTTACAGTCAACTCATCTTCGGACAAGATTTGCGTGCTACCAGACCCTTGCCACATGGTCAAGTTAGTCAGAAATTCTTTTGCTCAGATAGGAACCTTCAAGGATACAAACATGGAACTGATAAAATGGAACTACCTTGAAGAGCTTGTTAATATACAAGAAAAAGAAGAACTGCATCTCGGTAATAAGCTTAAAAGAGCTCATATATTTTTTGCAAACCAGAAAATTTAAGTTCGCTTAGCTGTTCAAGCACTAAGCAAATCCGTTGCTGATGCGATAGATTTTTGCCGCGATGTACTTTTGTTACCACAGTTTTTTGGCAGTGAGGCAACTGTAGTATTTTTAAGGAACTTAAATAATATATTCGATGTTCTAAACAGCCGAAGCATCTTCAACTTTGGGTTTGAAAAGGCGATTTGTGAGGAAAACATTGGAAATCTCATGATATTCGCTGATGAGCAAGTAATATATATATCTATGCTCCAAATAACGAATGGTTGTACAGCATAAAAGGAAGACGGGTTTTATAGGACTCATAGCATGCTTAAAAAATATAAAGATAATATACCGAAGATTCGTAAAGAGCAAAGTGTTGGAGTACGTACCTTTTTACAAGCTTAACTAAGACCACATTGAATTATTTTTTGGTTCGGTACGGTCACATCTTGGGTACAATGATTTAACCCATCTGTTAAGAAATTTAAAGCTGCATAGGTGGAATTGGCTGAGAAGGTGGAATTGGCAACTGTTTACCTCTAGAAAACATCCAAATTTTAAACATAAATTCATCAAACCCTGTAAAAATGTTTATCTAGAAGAGTTACAAGAAAATAAGTTTCAAATGTCTTCTGCAATCAAGAGGAAAATGAATCGTTCTTAAATGATCACGATTATTTCTCAGACCCCAGTATTCTGACAGAATTTACGAGCCATGTTGTAAAATACATCCCCGGCTTCTTCGTTTTTAAACTAAACAAAATTTTAAAATGTGACAGCTGTAACAGTGATCTCGAGGGTGACAAAAACCTTCAGTCGTTAATAGCATTTAAAACAAAAGGATTTTTAAAACACAATCCAGACTAAATTACTTGACAAAGGGAATACAATTTTGAAAAAACTAATGTATGATAGAATTATTATCAATTCTCAAAATGAACTCTTAGGAAAAACGATCTTCGAAGGACACATTAAAAACTTGGGACATTTCAGAATCATCTCAAAAATGATAATTGAGATATTTTTAAAGACAAGATATTTTTATATTGCTTCTAGAAGTAACGAAAAGTTATCAATTAGAACGAAATTGAAAAAAACAGTTAATTTCAAAGGAATTGTAGCTTAGATAAAATGTACCTTAAATTTATTTGACTAAGGAAAATATCTGTGATAATATTTGCTTCATTAAAATTAAACCTAAAACTGAAAACCGATTTATCCATTTTCAATTTTCAGATTCCAGTAATGGGTGAGTTTTACTTTACTTTTTTATTGTATTATACACAAATCGCCGTTTCCGTGCAAAAATAATGACATGGCTATACACTTTTTCCAAAAACGACAATCATTAAATTTTCAATCAAAAAAATTATGAACCAAAATCAAAAAACAGCTGTGTTCTTGTGAACGTGCCTAAATACTTCTGAGAAGATGAAAACCACAATCGAGTATTACAAGCTATATTTTCCTACTTTATCACCTGCATAGAAACACTGCTAAAAATTCCTTCAGGTGCCTACTGATTAAATGCCTAACTGCACTCCCTCCCTGTGTGAATGCATTTGTGTTTGTGTAACTCACACTATTTTGAAAAATGCTTCACTTTTGCCTCGATATCCCCGTTCCCCTATTTCTTCTTCTAAGCTATGAACAGGCAAAGAGCTTTCTTGCATGTTGATCGTCTGCGTGGTGTAAAAATAAATTGGGACATTTTTTTCTATGGGGATGCTACATCTGTATAGTTTATTATCTGTGCTTATACAAATAAGACTATTAAAATTAGAACAAACATTTAATTTTTTAAAACATTTATGAGCGTGGTTCACTGGTCTTCAACAAACTTTTAAGTTTAATTTTATTAAAATTCAAATCAAAAATATTTACATTCAGATTCAGTAATTTGCACATGCGAGTGCACTCCCACGATAGTTGAAATTCAAACAATTTAACAAATCAGTAGCATCAATAACACCACTAATTAGTTGGTGAATAAACACAATATCATTTTAAACCCTCCTTTGAGACAAAGTTTGAATCTGAAGAAGATTTATCCGATGTTCATACGGTGGGAGATTATAAGGATCGAACCCCTGTAACCCTCTTAAAGCGAAAAGAATAAACTTAAGCTGAACTGCTTGTATTTTATTTTTGTGGACTTCGTAAAAAGGAGACCATACCTGGGATGCGTATTCAAGATGGCAGTTGTAAAGAGCGAGACTTACGTAAGGATCCTGAAATTCTTTAGCCCATGCGCTTCACAAACCCTAACATAGAGTTGGCCTTACTGACGATTAAATTAATGTGCTTTGTGAAATTAAGTTTAGAAGTAACCAGAACTCCAAGGTCTTTAAAACTATTAACGATAACTAAAGTATGTTCTTATATTTTATGATCATACAAACTAGGAATAAGTTTTTTAGAGAAAGTCTGGCTTGACATTTAATTGGGTTTAAATTCAAACCGTTCTTATGACACCATTTAACAAAACTATTAATATCTTCTTGCAGAAGTAAACGATCAGTAACAGATGTAATTCTTTTAAAAACTTTCATATCATCTGCAAAAATAAGGATTTCACTATAACGAATACATAAAGGTACATCATTTATGGCTAATATAAAAAGTAGGGGTTCTAAGTGACTCCCCTGAAAAACTCCCGACTTTGCAATGAAGGGGTTAGAGAATGAGTCTCTAAATTTAACCCGGTAAGATCTATTTTGGAGATAAGATGAAATCCTAGTGATGAGTCCAGGTCCCAGGAGGAAACCCAAACACTCTTAACTTAAACAAAATGATTTCATGAGAGTTGATCAAAAGCCTTAGAAAAGTCTGTATATAGATGCAGTCGAGCTCTTGTCCACGTTCAAACGAAGTAGAGCACTTGTTCGTAAACACAAGCAAGTTCGTTACCGTTGATCGCTTCTGCATGAAACCATGTTGCTGTTTGCATGATATTTTTGCAGTTAAATTTCAAATTATCTCACAATACCTGTTAGAAAAGCTTGGAAATACAACTCACAAGAAAGCTTAGAGATATTTGTCACCTTTTTTAAAAAGTGGTGAAATATACGCTTTCTTCCATATACATACTTGGAAATTTACCAGAACTAAGGTATAGCGCAAAAATATATAGAAGAGGAGAGGGTAAGATTGATTTGCACTTTTTCAAAACTACAGGGGGGATACCGTCCGGTCCTGGTGAGTAATCTTCATGAAGTATAAAAAGGTAATGTGAGACTTTGTCAATATCAAGATCAATATTATTGAAGGTGGCTTGTGGACAGTGACCCAAGTAGCGGAAGTAGTCAATGTCAATATTAACTGGGGAATCTATGGATGGCAAAAGCTAGAGTATTTGGATAATTTTTGGGGAACCGTTTCATTTATAAAATTTTTTAAAACAAGATAAAAATGTAATACTGCGTCGTCAATGTTACAAGATACAGGTATATTTTCAATACCAGATGCACGTAATATATCGGACAATCAAAAATATAGGAGCAGTCATTAGAATCACTATTTGTGAGTTAATGGCCACCCAAGTCAAGAAATATATCGAGAAATGGTAATTGCCTATGTTAGATATTGCAGTAGATGATTCTACCGTTACTGTCCTAACAGCGTCAGAAGAGAAAATTAAATCGAGTTGTTGATTTATAGCCAAACCACGCGTCAGGTCGCTCTGACTTTGACATATTGAATAGAAACAATGTTCGAGTTCGAGAAAAATTTAAAAGCAATGCGGATTGGTTGGTGTTGTTACAATCCTATAGGAAAAACAGCTGATTAACAAACTAGCTGTTTTCCTAAATAAATCTGAAAGGTATTCTAAAATTTTTCGGATTTTTGTGAAAAAAAAACAGCTGACATCTGAAATACGTGTCAGCTGATTTTCAGCGTCTAGTCTCTCACTGGATTATGAAGCAATCTGAAATGTTACCTCACGCTTCGTGTTTGCTTTAGATCGTAAATATCGTAAGCCGGAGCGCGACGCCCGAATAGATCTATTTTCTTTATTGGTGGCGCTTTTACAGCTCAGCGCAAAACAATGATTTTTTTTTGTGTTATTCCATTTCTTTCGGATGTGAAATTTTTTATTAAAATAAAAATACAGAAATATCTTATTTAAATATAACCATTGGTATATTTTTGTGTGAGTGACTTAAATAAGTAGTAAATGCAACAACTGCAGTAATAAAAATTATTATTCCTATGTAGGTACGTGTGGTTTGTTAAATTGTGGTTCAACATCCAGATTCAATTAAATATAAAGGATTGACATTTGTTAGCTGTCAAAAGTGGTCATAAAAACTAAGAGCTCCGCAAATAAATCTGTATTTTTCACTAGCGAAATTTTTCTTAAGTTTTCTAAGTGATCAAATAATATTCACAATTCACAAATAACTCTACTATACGTTAAGACCGTTTCCAAGTAAGTTCTTATCATAAGAATCCCCAAAGCTGTAAAAAACTAACCTCACTAAATGAGTAAACGAGGATTAAAAGAAACATCTCCTGAACACTCACAAATTGAAAAACGCCCCACATCCTCAGCAAATTCAACTACTAACAATGGATCTTCTGGAATAGACGTTGAAGCGACTCTGAAAAAAATACTTAAAGAAAACAATGATGAACTGTACAAAAGCCTATCAACCAAATCCGATATGCAATGTTTGTGTGATGATTTCGCTAGCCTTAAAACTCGCCACGAAGAACTCTCGCAAAAAGTACTTCAATTAGAATCCCGCAACCAAGTCTTGGAAAGCCAAATAGACAAAATATTGCAGAAATCATCAGAAGCAAACCTAGTGGTGCGCCTAGATAAACAAACTACACAAACAAATTTATAGTGAATTTAATGAATAGTGACGATGGACCAATAAAAGATCCAATTTTCAAAAAATTTTATAATAGATCTTAAATTCACTATAAATTTGTTTGTGTAGTTTGTTTTTGTTTGTAATGAGTTATTTGTATTTAATATATCAAACAAATTTTTTTGTATTATTATTTATATAAAACTTACTGACGATGGAAGCATAGCTTCCGAAATACATTTAAGTAAATAAATAAATAAAATAAGTGTTTTTAAGTTATTTAAAATAAGAAGTTATTTATTGTAAATATATATACCTATGTATGGTACAATGTACATTCAGAGTTATTCGCATAAGATACCGCAAAAAGCCAATTATATCTTTAATTGAGAATAATCATTGTAAAATTTTTGTTTTTGAGGTACTTACTGATTATTTGGATGAAAAGTTAATCTGTAACTAATGAAGATAATAATAATAATGCAAATATAAATCTGATAATTTTATTACAAATTAATTCTTGGCAAAAAAAAATTAAGTTGGTCCAATTTTCCACACAAAATGGTATTGTCCTTAATTAATATGATCGTAAAAGAAAGTAATAGAACTTTTCATTGTAACAGGACCAGCAGAAGATATAGAAATACAAATTTCAAAGAAATCAGTATTTTTTTTTAATTTTTGGAAGCTGTAGCAATATTGTTTTATTTTTTTTTTTTATAACTTTTGATGAATTGTGCAAAAGCAAAAAATGATAGAGTAGCAGAATTTTTATTTTTGAAAATACATACACACCAAGTCCCAGATCCCTTGCGGTTTTTTTCTGAGTTCGCTTTCATTTTATTTATAAACAAAAAAAGCTATAAAAAAGTACATATGTATTTCAAAAATTAATTTTTAAACTAGATATTCAGAAACTACAATTGTCTTTAGCACCAAAACTCGAAAAGTTAGGCAGTTTTTTATATTTGAAAAAAAATTCCGATCTTCAAAAATTTTCAAGCAAAATTATTGAAAAAGGGGTTCGATTTTGAATATTTTGGTTTCAACCTAAGATTCATAATTTCGCTCAGTCCCGGTTGAATTTCGAGAAAGGTGTTATTTTGAATTACCCTTATATGTATGTATGTATGGTGAAGGTAACGCTAATCACTAGCACAGATGCGTCCTTTACAAGATATGTTGGATAAGTCTCGAGATGTACGAACGATACAAGTTGGGCGTTAGGGTGCATTTATTTCCACACCAACTTTAAGATAAAATGCATGGCGCGTTTTTTTTACATGGTGTCCCCTGTAGGCCTAGTCCATGAATTATTTGTTTGTTGATTGAAATTCTTCTTCGTTTTCTATTGTAAAAAATTTAATCAAAATAAAGGTATATAGGTATACCTATAAATGGTAAAATATTTTACCTGACAGAAAAGATGAAGTTGTTGTTGGTTTTTAGATGTGTCTCAATAGCTATGTCCAATTTTTCATTTTTTTTTTGAGCATTTGGCCCGGGAATTTATTCTTTTAATTTTTGCACGTAGCAATATTTGTACCATACATAATAAATTATTTTCATGATCAACTGAAGAGCATGGAATTTTTACTTCATCTTTGCATATGTTGTAATATAGTTCGGTGATATTTTTTTGAAAACAGAGGTCATCAAAATAATTGTTTTCAAAACATTTTATAACATTTTGTATAACTTTCACGAACTCTGGTCTAGGAATTACTAGACCTCCGTTCGTTGTTTTGCATATTCCCGAAGCAAGTTGTGTGTCATTACTCTCAAATTGTTTGGTTATTAATGATGCCTCTCATAGAATCATTTTTATATTTTTGATTTTATCGGAGACCGTTAGGCTGATTTTTTCAATTTTTTTATAAATAATCTTTCTAGAAAGATTAAAATATCATAATACCAAATTTTTAAACTATTTAGTACGTTGTTAAAGCATTTTTCATATGAAAAAAAATGATTTAACATCGTACTAAATCTTTTAAAATTTTTCGACAGTATTTTTGAATTTTAAACAAAAAACTTTCAAAATCAATTTGGTCATCGCCTTTGTATGTAGGGGCCTTTAAACACCATATAATATAAAGTATTTAAAAAAATATGGTGGGTATTTACATATGAGTATATACCATAAAGTTACTATTCAAAAAACATTTGTGATTTATCTCGAAACCGATGTTCTATGTGCTTGTTAAGTTCGAAATGTTAATTTAAACAGATCTACTAAAACTATTGTACACGTTTTTATTTCTTTTTCTGATACACGGATGTCTCATAAATTGTATACCAATTTACTCTTCTTTAAAATTGGAAACCACATCTCCAAACTCTTTTTCTTTCTGTATCCCTCTTCGAGGTAAGATTGATACCAACTGACGAAAAACTCTACTTATTCTTGACGAAATCATCGAGCAATCATGCAGGGATATCTCATATACCAAAAATGCTATAATAAAAACGCTTTACCTTATGTGAACAAAACTTTACGAAAAGCCGATACATATACAGGGTGTCCCATAATCACCATAGTTACCATGTACATAATAGATTTTTCTTTTATGTAAATTTTGTCACTTTAATTAATTAATTGTATGATGCATTAAAATTTTGTTGATATCATGCATCATGAAAAAATAAAGTCAATTATGGACATGTTGAACAAACACCTGGGGTGGAATCTCGTTAGGCGAAATTTTATGTCAATCTGAATATGTATAATAATAAATTTAAACAAGGAAATCGACTATGTGCAATATTTTTGTATCGAGTAAATAATCAAAACATTATTTTAAAAAAATCTCGCTTGATATTTCGAAATGCTTTTTGTCTTGACTTTTAAAAAAGTAAAACTCAACAGCAACAATAACAATAACCCGTTCAATATAAACCCCGAAAAAACAAGAAAACATTAATTAATTATATTACTAAAAATGACACGACCCAATTAGATCATAACCATCACCTCAATATAAAGTTATATAGCTGTGCGTGAAAGTAACTGTATTACTTTTTAGCTTTCATAATTGTTTGACTTTATAATCTTTTAAATACCTATGTATTAAAAGAACAAGTGAATATCAATAACTTAATCTTTTCTCTTTATTCAATTATTTAATCAATAAACAGTTTGCATACCTTCTCCAAGAGCATTTTTTTTCAGGATTAAGTGCCTCTCATCCACGCCACTGTTCGGATTCAGCAGGCATTTCTGCAGACATGCACAGAATATTATTTGAGTTAATCAGTAAAGGCCCAGATACTTTACGAACTATCGCACCACCAAATTTATTTATCCAAAGGTTCCCAATAATTTAAGTAATTTTCTTTTTTAAGTTCCCCCCGTGCGTTTGGAAATTCTGACCCCTCCCCACCTTCCCACCCTACAAAAATGTCCCCTGTTTTATCACCGGCATTTTAAAACCTTCACCTTAAAGATTAAGTCAGTGGAACTCAAATTATTTATACCTACCTTAGTAATCTAACTTTCGTTTCATGAACATCAGTAATAAAGATAAATATATCTAGGTATACCTACATACATATATCCCTTGTTATTTATGATTGAATTCAAAACGTAACAAAATTATTTTTAATTTCAAATTTCAAATAAAACACAACTACATGTGTACATTCGTACATTAGAAAAGTAAACAAAATATTCGTTTCCATAGTAACTGCAATATACAAAAACAGCAACCTTGCAAAATAATTAAAAATATCCCATTCGAATACATTACTCTTTTATAAAAAAGAAATTTATTTTATTAAATACACCATCCCTTTGCGACACAAACGCTCTCTGGGACGCGACAGTAACGCCATCCTCTTTTTCGAGCGGCGTTTTTCTGGGTGTCTACTTCTATTTGTATTTATTCAATGGTGGCAGGATTAAGAAATAAGTTATTATTTGTGAAATTTTTTGAATATGCAACAAAGTTTGATATTTTTATGCTTTATGAAACATTTTTATTAGAAAACAAAGAACAGCAATTCATGAATATATTTAGTAAATACGAGGTAAGATGGGTACCGGCGGTCAAATCATCAAAATATGGACGAGGGGACGAGGGTTACTATTCGGCTATCGAAAAAATTTATCCAGTAATGTTAGCTTCAAAAGGACAATCGACTCTTACCTCATTGAGATCAAACTAGTATGTGAGATATGTTACATTATTCCTGTTTATTTTAATTGTAGGCACTGGCAACCGACTTCGAAAAATTTACCGACATGTTGCAAGAGATAGATTCATCACTTTAATGCTAACTGGGGACTTCAACGGCAGGATTGGCATATCCAAAACAACTTTTTTAGCCCTTAATGGCCTATTTTTAATCTTAACCGCAAATCCAAAGATGAATTTTGTGATAATAAAGGAAGTCACATATTAAATGGTAGCTGCACGGGGGATTCTGAGGGTGAGCTTACATTTATAAGAGGTACGGCGAGTTCAGTAATAGATTACTGTTTCATCTCGGGTTTATGGAGTAGCGTTGTGAAAGACTTTATAGTAGGTGCACAAAATTTCTCAGATCATATGCCCTTGGAAGTATCCTTCACGACAACTCAAGCTCAAATACCACTTGGAACAAAACCGCTTAACCTTATTCTGAAACTACGCTGGGATGAAAGAAAGAAAAGTAAATTTCGAGGCAATCTGATGATGGAAATAAGGGAGTTTCAGATATAACTGTTGACGTAAGTGTTTTAATACAAGTTATCAGAAAAGCTAATCCAAATAAACAACAAACAGCGATAAGAACAAGTTTTAAACAGAAGTGGTTAGACTCCGACTGCTTAGAAGCGAGAAAGCTATCCTTCAAGTTCTTAAAACTTTTCCGGAATCGCAACTTACCAATATCAAGAAAGCTCTATGTGGAAGCAAATTATGAGTTTAAAAGAATGTGTGTCGCCAAAAAAAACTGCCTTTGAACAGCATGTTGTATCGGTTATCAACTACATCGGAAACTCTGCCCAGTTCTGTAAAGCCGTAAAAACTATAAATAGTACAAAAAATATAATCTCGTTAGGCTTGGGAGCGCAAAAACTTAAAGGTCATTTCGAAAACCTTCTGAATGCTGCAATCAATTCACCTTTGGTCGAGTACGCAATTCCATTAATAGAAGATGATTTCCTGCGCCAATTACAATTGATGAAGTCCAAATTGTCATTGCAAAGAGTAAAACAAATAAAGCTCCGGGAGATGACCGTGTTCCCTCAGAATTCTACAAAAATGGCACTGACGAGTTTCTGCTGCTGCTAACAAATGCATTTAACTTGATCTTTAAAAAATCAATAATCTATCCTCTTTTTAAAAAAGGAAATATTGAAGAAGCTGCCAATTATAGAGGAATATCGTTGCTTAACAGTAATTCCAAAATATTCGCTGGGGTCATTCAAAAAAAGGTTATCAGAGTGGGTTATGAGAAAAAACAAACAGAGTTCCAGGCAGGTTTTAGGAAAAACTACTCAACAATAGATCAAGTGTTCTCACTCTACAACATAGCTGATAACTACATCATAAAAAAGAGAAAACTATCCTAACTATTTATAAGCTGTCTATAATTGGTTTGATACTCAACAGCTGTTTTGTAAGTACCCTTGTTTATTTGGACTTGTTTCTTTTCGGCAATTTTTGTCTGGTTCCGGAGAGTGAATTTTCTCTGGTTTTGTACCTGTAATGCCGAATTCTCACCTGTCTTACTTTGGGTGTTATACTACGTTTTCACCAAAAAATAATCCGGGATTAATTAAAATTAATCTTCAACAGCCAAATTAATAAACGTAAGTGCAAAATGTTATGAATAAAAGAAAATATCTAAAAATTGACGTGTATTAAGTTAAAACACCGGAGAAGGTGGTTTAGCGAAGGAATAAGAATCAGATGTCAAATTTATTCTGAAATAAAAAAAAATATTGCTAATTTAACTTTGAATAAAATTAATAATTTCTGCTAGATTTATCGAGTTTTTAAACCATTAATTCTAATTATTGGACAATCAGCCATCAACCACTATAAAAAGAAAACTATACAAAAATACATGTATATGATCTAATGGAAGTGCTAAGTGTGGAGGATTTCAGGAAGAAATATATGTAGATTTTCCAAGGAAAATATGAGGAAACTCATTGCGGTTTTTAACGATGACGTAAATGGGGACCAAAGAGGTGGATATATTTCTGTCGGTTTGCAAGTTATGGCTTCCATCAGATACATACCATTTAAATAAATAAAAACCAAACAGAAAACAGACACAGCACAAACAATTGAAAAATGATAATAATTTTGACAGAAATATATTAACAAGAGAATTCTTAGGTGTGTTTGGTAACTTGATCTTTTTTTTTTACAAATTATCACAATTTTATGTCAGAACCCATACGAAAAATACACAAGTTTGCAAAACTTGGCTAAAATTTCAAGTTACCAAACAGACATCTTATTTACATATTGTAGTAGTTTTTCTTAAGGGATTTCTGATAAACGTCAATTTACTATTCCACGAACATTTTGGTTTTATTCATGAAAATTTTTAATTTTTTTTTTTGCTAATAACATATTTAACCTTCTCCTTAACAAATCCTCACACTTTCCTTGAATCTACTACAATTTCCATCAAGATGTTGTCAAATAAATGTAAAACTTTCTTGGATTTTCAATTTTATTAATTTCGCGTCAACAAAAACAAATATTTAGAAAAATGAGTTCAAGTAACGAAAGATATAAATTAATTCAAGGAAACTCGCAAAATTAAGAAGCGATTCCATCAACAATTCACGCGGGACTTGGTATAAAGAACGCAATTTATAGGAAAGCACTTCTCATAAACTATATATTTTTCATTTATTTGTATGTCATAAATATGTATTGAGTAACAATAAAGGATATGCTAAAAAAAAACTCTACTTAAAATAATCAGACATTTCATTTTAAAGTTATTACTTCCAAAAAAAAAGGAAGAAAAAAAAACAAAAAACTAAAAACAAAGAATCTTGAACTTGGTGTTCGATGGGTTCTTCTTTTCACAACACGCGTATCCGATCTGCGGGATGCATTTAGGAATTCCTTGAATTCATGAGTTTAGTGTACAGCTTTAAGATAGAACATTCGCATACTAATAACGAATTTAGTCTTCAGGTTATTCACTAGCAAGACGTTAAAATTTAATAGATGGAAATCCATCTTTAAGCTGTACACTAAACTCATGAATTGGACAGCGGAATTAATTTCTATCGAAAAAAAACGAAAGCGGTGCTCACTCAACATTTTGGTACTCAGAAAATAAAAAAAAAATGCACGAAAAGTTTGGGTTAAGGTAAGTAGGTACAACCACCAGATTCATTTGTTATTAAATTAACAAATTCATAGGCACGTTCAAGCACTTTTTGGGAAGAGTAGTGAAAAATGATGATGAATTTTTGAAGGAAGATTTTCGAATGTCCCGAACAAATTTTCAAATTTTATGCTTTATCTTCAAAATCTTAAGAAAAAGACACCAAGTACAGGAAGTCAATACCGCTCGACAAGAGAATACCAATGGCCATATGACACCCTTATAGAATGAAAGTGACCTAACTCAAAATTTCTGTAACTTCAGATTTTTCAATGAACTGACCTTTAAAAGCGAAATGAACCGTGAAACGAGGTTGTAAAAAAGATGCCGAATTTTTCAGTTAGGTCACTTCCATTCTATAAGGGTGCGATATATGCACTTGCATTTTTAGGCCGAAAGGCATTAGTATTAAGTTATGATAGTTTAACTTAGAGCGCCCCCTTAGGGCCAGTAAGTTAGTTGTAAGTTATTGATAAGTAGGCTAGTTTTATGAATTTTTGTCTAACTTTAAGATAGTTATAAGTTTGAATTAAATAAAAATGAATTAAAAAAAAATAAAAAAAATATGCACTTGGATCTTGAGCAGAGTACCGAAGCGTTGCAAAACTTTTCGGAGTGGGAAAAAGCACGGTAGGTAATATTTTGCAAGATGCGGTTGACTACTTCAACTATAAAGTGGTATTCATCGGTATTGTTAGCTGTTGTTGATTTTAGGTATTTATTTATTTATTTGGAGACCGTTAATTACTAACGTTACATATAATCTCTTAAAACTAGTTATTATCTATTGCTCTTATAAACAAAGTTTTGAATTTCATACTTTTCGAATTGTCATTAACAGAAGGTGTGAGAAAATAAAATGTATTATATATTGTAATTAATTGATTCAAAGGACTATTAGCACCATGGTTTGACCTACTTAAAATTTGGCACAAAGGTTGCCGTAATCTTAAGCTTGTTCGGCTAAAGTTAAAATTCAGCCTGCAAAGAACCGACGAAGATGATATATTTCCATTTATTATACCAGTAATGAAACAGAATTGGATATACTTTCGATGATTATCAAGTGATGGAAGATTTATCAAAACCAACCTATGCGAATATAAGGGAAGTGCTGTTTCTTGAGACCAAGGTAGAAAACGGAGACAGAAATCTTCGTTGAACTGCTTCAAGCCTCGATTTGTGAATAGAGTAATGAGGTGCCCAGATCACACAGCCGTACTCAAGAATGGGTCTCACAAAAGAAATAAATAAAAGCTTGAGAACATAAGGATCTTTAAAGTCACGTGAGAATCGTTTAAGAAATCCTAATGTTTTATTAGCTTTTTTAATAATATGATTAAAAGTCAATTTTGAATCTAAAATAATTCCTAAATCAGAGAATATTGAAACTTTGTTCAAAGGTTCCGAGTCAAATGAGTAGTTATATGTGAATGGTCTTTTTTTGCATGTAAAACTCATAACCTTACACTTGTCAACGTTTAAGATAAGTCTATTTTTATTGCACCAAGCCCTGAATCTTAAAATATCGTCTTGCAAGAGTAAACAGTCTAATTCAAATTTTATTTTTTTGTAAAGTTTAATGTCGTCAGCATATATAAGAACACAAGAATTTTGGACAATTGAGACAATATCATTTATAAAAAGGATGAACAAAATAGGTCCTAAATGGCTACCCTGAGCTACGCCTGAATTAACAATAAATTGATTAGAACATACATTGCGAAAAGCTACACTGTAATGTCTATTTAGTAGATACGAAGTAATCCACTTAAGAAAATTGTTATTAAATCCTAACTTATTTAATTTATTTATAAGAGTGTTGTGACACAACTTATCAAAAGCTTTACTGAAATCAGTGAAGATACAGTCGACTTGATCACGGTCTTCAAAAGCATCTAAGCAGAAGGATGTAAAGTTAAATAAATTTGTCACAGTAGACTTTTTTTTTGACAAAACCGTGTTGACTTCTACATAAAATTGAATTACAGTGAAAAGAGAGAACATTACATACAATGGATTCAAATAGTTTTGGAATTACAGATAATTTAGCAATCGGCCGGTAGTTTTTGATATAAGTTTTCAATCCCTTTTTATGTATTGGGGTTATGAAAGCACTTTTCCAAATATTGGGAAAAATAGAGCTTTTTAAAGATTCATTAAAGAGAATAAACAACGGGTAACACAAATGAGATACACACTTCTTCAGAATAGAGGCTGGAATACCATCGGGTCCCGGACTGTTGTTATCATCAAGATTTAAAATGCCTTGACTGATAGAAGCCTCAGTAATGTGGAAAATTATTGAGCTTAGATGGTTAAATTGTACGGAGGAAGTGACATTTGTTTCAATCTTATGGATATTTGTGTCTTCGAACGCATTTTTAAAAAAATCTGCAAACATATTTGCAATTCCTTCTGACGTTTGACCTGTGGAGTTTAAATATGTCATAGAGCTAGGATAGCCACCGGTTTTCCTTTTTGCGTCCACAAGTTGCCAAAATAATTTAGGGTTGGTTTTAATTTCATTTTCTGTTTTCGCAGTATAATTTTCATATAAAAGTTTATGATAATCGCCAAAAAGGTTTGTCAAATTTAGGAAATTACTATAATCCTCCCCAGTTCTTGAGGTACTAAACCTTAACCAAGCTTTGTTTCTTCTATTTTTTAAGTTTTTAAGTTGGCGATCAAACCATGGTGGATCGTTTGATTCTTTATAAGATGATTTCATTGGAATAGTTTCATAAAATATTTCAAATAATTTACGATAAAATACATTACACATAACATTATAATATCACAGTTAATAAACAATTGATTCCATTCAATATTTTGTAGGAGATTGGAGAGTTCGACAAAATTACATTTGTTAAAGTTAAATTCAAGTTTGTTGCTTAGCTTATTGAAAGAAGAATTCATGTCACTTCCATTCTATAAGGGTGCGATATATGCACTTGCATTTTTAGGCCGAAAGGCATTAGTATTAAGTTATGATAGTTTAACTTAGAGCGCCCCCTTAGGGCCAGTAAGTTAGTTGTAAGTTATTGATAAGTAGGCTAGTTTTATGAATTTTTGTCTAACTTTAAGATAGTTATAAGTTTGAATTAAATAAAAATGAATTAAAAAAAAATAAAAAAAATATGCACTTGGATCTTGAGCAGAGTACCGAAGCGTTGCAAAACTTTTCGGAGTGGGAAAAAGCACGGTAGGTAATATTTTGCAAGATGCGGTTGACTACTTCAACTATAAAGTGGTATTCATCGGTATTGTTAGCTGTTGTTCATTTTAGGTATTTATTTATTTATTTGGAGACCGTTAATTACTAACGTTACATATAATCTCTTAAAACTAGTTATTATCTATTGCTCTTATAAACAAAGTTTTGAATTTCATACTTTTCAAATTGTCATTAACAGAAGGTGTGAGAAAATAAAATGTATTATATATTGTAATTAATTGATTCAAAGGACTATTAGCACCATGGTTTGACCTACTTAAAATTTGGCACAAAGGTTGCCGTAATCTTAAGCTTGTTCGGCTAAAGTTAAAATTCAGCCTGCAAAGAACCGACGAAGATGATATATTTCCATTTATTATACCAGTAATGAAACAGAATTGGATATACTTTCGATGATTATCAAGTGATGGAAGATTTATCAAAACCAACCTATGCGAATATAAGGGAAGTGCTGTTTCTTGAGACCAAGGTAGAAAACGGAGACAGAAATCTTCGTTGAACTGCTTCAAGCCTCGATTTGTGAATAGAGTAGTGAGGTGCCCAGATCACACAGCCGTACTCAAGAATGGGTCTCACAAAAGAAATAAATAAAAGCTTGAGAACATAAGGATCTTTAAAGTCACGTGAGAATCGTTTAAGAAATCCTAATGTTTTATTAGCTTTTTTAATAATATGATTAAAAGTCAATTTTGAATCTAAAATAATTCCTAAATCAGAGAATATTGAAACTTTGTTCAAAGGTTCCGAGTCAAATGAGTAGTTATATGTGAATGGTCTTTTTTTGCATGTAAAACTCATAACCTTACACTTGTCAACGTTTAAGATAAGTCTATTTTTATTGCACCAAGCCCTGAATCTTAAAATATCGTCTTGCAAGAGTAAACAGTCTAATTCAAATTTTATTTTTTTGTAAAGTTTAATGTCGTCAGCATATATAAGAACACAAGAATTTTGGACAATTGAGACAATATCATTTATAAAAAGGATGAACAAAATAGGTCCTAAATGGCTACCCTGAGCTACGCCTGAATTAACAATAAATTGATTAGAACATACATTGCGAAAAGCTACACTGTAATGTCTATTTAGTAGATACGAAGTGTTGTGTAATCTTTTTTTTTTAAGGGAAAAGGTCGTGGAACAAGAGAGTATCTAGAACTGGCTATGCTGAATTTTGCTTCCCAAATGTGGTTTTGAAACCGACAACGACAACCCTGAGTTAAGAGAGAATAAAACCGTGATTTTTATATTTCTATAATATCATTTATTTTTATTTTTTATTATTTGAGGTCAGCGCCCATGACTGCCTCCGTTTCCGTTCCCTTATTAAGAATTCCTGTCGTTGAATACAGGACGCCCTCTCCAGGAAGGCCCGCTTTGCTGCGCCGGTGCTGAGGGAAGCTAACCGGTATAGAGACCCAAGCTCCTGTCGGGCCCGCACCTTCCTTCCTGCCCGGTGTCGTCTCTTGGGCGTAGACTCGGGTGTGGGTTCCCTTATTTTCGGTGTTGGGGGTTCCCTGGGTCTGGGACCTGCGGTCTGGTCTCGCAGCAATCGATCTTTTACCTGGAGGGCGATCCTCCGCCGGTATTCATCGAGGGATATCTTTTTAGGGGGGAACGTGGCGGCATTCGGCGAAACCTTTGTTGGGATAGAAATACTCATACTACGTATGAGGGGGAACGGAGTTAATATTGTTGCAATTGAAGAACCCTACCTCGCGGTGGAATTCCATCGGTTTATCCGGCTTTGGCAGCCAAGACAATCCAGCCCAAAGGGCTGATGAGAAGGTTCAGTAGAACCCCATGCTACCCCAATCTGAAATTCAAGAACGTTATTTTTACCTTTTTCTGTTTTCCTTCTCCTCTGGGTACTTAGGATGATCAACAAATAAAAAACTTCACTGATGTTGGATTTAACACTCGTCAAAAGAAAGACAATTTATTTCAATTTTTACATGGCTATTTATACCTTAAATTCTATCCCTACTTAACTATAAAATTATGAAATTCCATAATTGTTTATTTTACAATTCTACAATTATGAAATTTCACAATTGTTTTTTTGGGTTACAACTACAATTAATAATATCATATTTCAATTGGAATGCTAGATGAGCATTTCCCAAACTAAACCTAGTTCCTACACACATTCTTTCTGGTTTCGACATCCTTCGATCGGTGTACAGCTGACGTCGCACCTACTGTTGTTTTATTGTCCCAATTCGGATTGTAACCAATTCATTCATTCATCATAACCATTCGTTAGTCATCCAGCCATCGGTCGATGGCTGACGTCGCACCTTCTTTTGTTTTGTTGTCCCAATTCGAATAGTAACCAATTTATTAACATTAACCATTCGTTAGTCATCCAGCCATCGGTCGATTACCCTCAAGTTAATGTTTCATTTTGCTGGGGTTGCATTTTGTTTCATTGGAAGCAATGCATGTGCTGTGGTTGTTTGTAAACAAAACGATCGCGTACTATTTTTGCTGAGTACGACAAATCGAATTGTTTACTGTTGCTTTTGGCTGTGGCTGACCTTGGTATTGTGATATTAAATAATACATTGGGTTTGTATAATTTTTTGGGTATGGTCATGGTTATGTGAGAGTCTACACTTGTTTATAGTGTATTAGGCATCTCACATAACACCTCCCCTCTCCAGAAAAGTGCACATTTTTGTTTGGAAGAGACAAAAATTGCGTTAAGTGTTGCAGCGGATCTCTTCGTTTAACGTAGACGTATTTGCTGGTACAGATGTTTTGTTCTTTGATGACTTCTTCTGTAGACTTTTTTGTTGACGTTTTGCTCTTTGATGATTTCTTCTGTTGGCTTAGTCGCTGGTATATAGATGTTGTGACCGGAATGGATTGTGTGTGTGGAACAAAATATGCTTCTGTTTTAAAGGAAAAATTGATAATTATCTACATGATTGAAGATTTAATTTGGTGCTTAAAAACTATTCTTCTAGTTTCTAGTATTTTATTTAAATTTACAACTTACAACGTTATGGTCAAATTAATTCTATTTATAAACACCAATTAAAATTACTATCTATTTGTTATATGTAAAGAAATATATATTTAAGTATATTGTTTTTTTTTTTTTTTTTTTTTTTTTTTTATGACTTAAATTGCTACTTTACTACATAAAACAGAAAATAATTGGTAAGAAGGTAAGGAAATCTTGCATTATTATAGTACTTGTTTTATTATTAACTTTTTTTTTTTTTTTGTGTAATTAAATTTTTCTTTCAAAATAGGTATTTATATAAATATATATTTAATTTAACATTTATATACTTCCATATTCTTTGTATTTATAATATTTATGGGCCCTTTTTCTATTAACATTATTTTTTTATATCAAATTTTTTTTTTTTTGACAATTGTTCTTAAGTTTACCTTAAGTATTATAGGTCTACAAGTATAAATATTTATTGACATGTCAAACATAATTCCAAATAAAAAATTTACTTTAAGTTTATGGGTTTCAAGTATGTATACTTAGAGTATCTGTATCTGTATTTTTTTTTTTTTTTGTGTATGTACATATATTTTGTTGTGTTAATATATAGTGTGTAATGTATTTTTGTATGATTTTTTATGTAAGTTGTATTTTTATGTATGTGTGTCGGAATGTTTTTGTATGTCGATTTCTCAATTTCTGTTTTGGGGATTTATTTTTTGATATTGTTTTTTTTTTTTTTTTTTTTTTTTTTTTTTTTTTACTATTCCCTCTTTTAGTTTAGTGGGGCTCTTTATTTCCCTCTTTTCATAAAACAATTTTTTTTTTTTTTTTTTTTTTTGATTTTATTGCCGTATGTAACGATGTTGGGGGTATCTTATCATTTCCCCAAACAAGGTTTTCCCAAATTCTTTCATCTCTTGTTTACTTGCAATTAGATTTTTACCGGTCGCAAGGTGACTCGCGACCATGCAAGTGACCAGACCGTTATCTAATCCCTTCAATTTCTCTGGTACCTGGACGTTTTTTACCAGGTAATCCGGCTTTCCAAATGCTCCATATCTCTTCTCCCACTCTTTCTCTATGAAGTTTTTTACTGCTTGAAGTGCCTCTAGTCCCGACACTCCTAGTCTGTTGTAGTATTTTATTGTTTTCTGGATGTTGTTTACCACAACCAGAGCCCAATGGAACCCTCTTACCTCAATCGGTATAAGTAGCAGTTCGTAGTTGAACATGTCATTGTGTTCGCTCCATTGACGTATTTTCTTATCTTCTGTCTCTTTCAAAATTGAATTTGTAATTGATTGTAGATTTAGGAGTGAGAAACGCTTGGATTCCGATCTGGCTTGTTGTATATTGTAGAGGTAGTGGTGCATTTGGACGCTGTTGATTTGGTTTGAAGACATCGTTACTACTTTTGTTGTTATTGTTGGTGTTGTTGTTGTTGTTGCTGTTGTTGCTGTTGTTGCTGTTGTTGCTGTTGTTGCTGTTGTTTAACTAAAATGGAATTGGATTATCAGTACAATTGTAATTTTCTAGGTCGGCGTAAAGATTTTCTTATCGATTTTGTTATATTAACCGGTGGTAATGGTGGGTTATTCTTAGGTTTTATAAGACTTGATGGTGTTGGAATTAACTTTGGTAAAGGTGGGGGAATTGGTATTGGTGCTGATGTTGGTGGTGTTAAAGAAGTAAGGACTGTTTTTATTTCTTTTTCGCTTTGTGAGTTCTGTACAGATGGTAGGGAGTGTATGGTGTCATGGATTATGGGATTAGAAATTCTAGGTAAAGGTATTTGGTAAATTGGTTCTGTAGGTTTCGCCGCGTGCCTCGTTCCCTTAGAAAATCTTCCGAGTATCACCCCCAGGATGCACAAAGTGGCTATCGTGCTAACTGATATTGATGCTATCGAGGACATTTTTTGTTGGTTCCTTTCCTTCTGCCTTGTTTCTATCTCCAACACGTTCTTTTCCAAGTCTGCCAATGCATATGAATTTTCTTAAATGATGCTGTTTGCTCCTACTCCTTTTAAAATCAACACGGGCCTGTTTATCTGGTTCCTGTTATTTATAAATTCTACCATTGAATCCTTTAGTGGTCGATTTGGTATTGTATACTTCGGCTGATCAATTTTTAATTTGATATGATCTGTGTCTTCATAGTACATGTGTTGGTTATCGATTAGGAAAGTACAGGGCTGAATTAGTGAAATAATGCCTGTCCCAATAAGAGCTGAACCATGCCATTCTCCTGCACATTGTATCTCTATCCTAGTTGACTTGGGAAAAGAGTATAACCATGTATTTTTTTGAGTAAGTTTGACTAAGTAGTTTCGTTCGGACGATTGAAACAAATACTTGCATACACTTTCTTCATTATATGGGTTAAATACTAGGGAAATCGAACAAACATGTGTATGAGTTCCTTTCATTACAGGTGAGTTAAGTTGTCCAACATACCAAGTATTGTTAATTTCTAGCGCAATTTTTTGCAGAGTATCGTATTCTCTCTTTTTCATTGTCACAAATTCCTTAGTCTGGATATTCTTTGCCAGAAAGTCTTCTTCTACGTCTAGGATGGCTGAGATTTTGTTTTGGTGGTGGATCGGGAACAGATGAATTTGTTCTAGTTCAAAGGGTTCAAGGTTGAAGATAGGGAGTATTATTCGGATCACTAATACTCCGTTCATGGGATGTGACCTTACTTTGAGGGCCTTGGTTAGAATATTCATTAGCATTTCGCTGTTACGTACCGTGGGATTTGGGCAGACCTTCATATATGTCTCCAGTAATTTAGAGGGGGTCAAGAGAAGTGGGTGTAGGAGGTTTTGCTGTAATGAGCTTACCACATCCAGCATAGTTTGTTGTCTTCTCTGGACTTCCAAAACTTGTAATGTGATGGTAGCCAAAACCTCTTGCAATTTTTGGTTTTTGTTAATTACATTATCTATTTTTACTAGAGAATTAAGAGTCTCAGTTATGTTTTTCTGATTGTCTTCCAAGGCACTAATAGGTCGTTGCATGCTCTCAAAAGATGACTTCATGACTGTAATTTGTTTCTTTTGTAATTCAGCCAGGGCTTTTGCATTGTTTCCCAATTCATCAATTCTGCTGTAAATTCGACTTCCATCCTGGCTGTCCATTACGCCAAACAAATAGTGTAGGCCATTCCCTATTCCATCAAATAAAGATCGTCTAGAGCGGTGTGGATTTAGTAACTCCTGGATGATGGAAGTGTGCTGGCGAGCCGTTGAGATAAGATGCTGAAGCATTGGAGTTTGGTTGTCGCAAATGTTTATGTTTCTTGAGGGTCTACAAACTGTTGACCAGGATTCCTCTACTTGATTTATAACAGAAGTATAGGTTTCTATGTCCGTTATCCTTATTTCTGTCAACAGGTTCCAGGTGTCATGGTATAGTATAACTTTTCCTAGATCTTCGAATACTACACCTGTATCGTTTAATTCTTGTATCTTATATGGTGTTAGTACTCCTGCCGTCATTTTAATTAAGAAAGCAAGTTCCAAAACCCATAGTTTATTTATTATTAACATTTTTTATTAAAGCTAGAGAGAGGGAATACAAAATAATTATACTATATGAATGTTGTCTAATAACTTATTTAGAAGAAGATATCGAACAGAATTTTCTATATTCCTTCGTCTTCGGAATCGAAAAAATGTTTGAGACGATTATTATGTATCGTCACACGTTTCTTCTTAATCAGAACCACGCAATTCGTTGAACTGATGATTTCTACTACTAGATATGGACCTTTCCATATTTCGGACAATTTATGTTGTCTGTTCTCATTTTTTATGAGTACCTTATCTCCAACATGGTATGCTTTAACTTTAATGCTTTGATCATAGTAATTTTTTGAACTTTTTTTACTATTAATTAAATTTTTTCTGGCTATAGCATATGTTTTTTGGAGTTTGTTTCTTAAAGTGAAAAAATAATTTTCATGGTCATAGACTGGCTCTGGTTCTCGCTTTAAATTGGACGGAATATCTGCGGTGAAACCAAAGAGGCAATCCATTGGAGTGAATTTTGTCCCCTCATGAACGCTGTTATTGTATACGAATGCCGCTGTTCTTAGGTATTGATCCCAAGAGCTAGGGTTTTCATCACAAATCGTTCGCAAATATTCTACCAGAGGTCTGTGAGCCCTCTCCAACGCTCCGTTTGATTGGGGGTGGTAGGCAGTTGTCTGTAGTTTCTCTATTTTTAGAAGTTTACATACTTGCTTAAAAAGTTTGCTTACAAAATTAGTTCCCTGATCCGTAACCAATTTCTTTGGTATTCTATACCTCGTTACTATCTGTTCGTAAAATATATGGGCAACTGTTTCTGCCTCTTGATTCGGTAAAGGATAGAAATCTACAAATTTCGTGAGATTGTCTTGAAAGGTTAATATATATTTGTTACCTAAATAAGAATCTTGTAGGGGCCCTACTATGTCTAAATAAACTTTATCGAATGGTGTTTGACATGTATCCGTTATAACCATTGGCATTTTAGCCTCCGGACTCGCTTTCATTTTTTGACATTTAGGGCATCGTCTTATATATCTCGAAATATCTCTGAACATATTAGGCCATTTGTAACTCCTTTTAATGCGTTTATAAGTATTTATAACTCCCTGATGACCACCGAGTGGGGAGTCGTGGTAGTCCTTAAGTATTATTTGTATGTCGTGAGCATCTGGAGTTTTTCTCTGAACGTCTTTTAGATTACTACTTTTACTTTGTGTCAAATTTTGTTCTTGGATTTCTTTATTTGTAATTGTCGGTGTTTCTGAGTCTGTATGTTTACTGTCGCTAACTGTTTCTTTGTTTTCGTCATCATTTAGCTTGGCGCGTTGTGCCCTTGTTATTGCTAAACATGTGGTATTTTTGAAAGACGTGGTAGGTGTATTACTATGTGAATCGTTAGCTTCTATTTTTTCACTTCCTGTCTCACCTGTAGGGATCCTACTTAGCGCATCCGCATTATTGTTCTTTCTCCCTGGTTTATATTTCAGAGTACAGTCGTACTCAGATAGTTTATGGTGAAATCTGATAAGTCTTGACGTTGGATCTCTTGTTCTAAAATTCCCTGTTAATGGTTCGTGGTCTGTGTATACAGTAAATTGTCGTCCTAATAAATAACATCTATAGTTCTTAGTGGCCCATACTATCGCTAGCATTTCCTTCTCACTAGTGGAATAATTGCGTTCTGCTTTGTTTAGGGTACGACTAGCGTACGCAATTGGTTTGTCTTTTCCTAACTTTCCTTGAGATAGAACAGCTCCTATAGCTTCGTCACTGGCGTCTGTCGTAAGTATAAATGGTTCATTGAAATCAGGGTAAGTCAGTAAAGGAGGAGATACCAGAAGATCTTTAATTTTTTGAAAAGCGTCTTGACATTTTTCCGTCCACTTAAATTTAACGTCTTTTCGGGTTAAGTTTGTCAACGGTCGAACTATCTTTGAAAAATCTGGAATGAATTTCCTATAGTAATTGGCCAGGCCTAGAAAAGATTGGGTTTGTTTAACTGTTCGAGGTACAGGGAAATTTTGTACACAACTAGTTTTTCCGGGATCGGGATGCGCTCCCTCTTCGGAACACTTATGTCCCAAATACACAACTTCTCGACGGAGGAATTGACATTTTTCTACATTTAGTTTCAAATTGTGTTCGCGCAGCCTATCAAAAATGAATTGTAACTTCCTGTTGTGATCCTCTATATTTTTACCATAAACGACTATGTCGTCCAGATAAACAAAACATTCTAGCCCTTGTAGGCCCGTTAATATATAATTCATGAGTCGTTGGAAAGTTGCCGGGGCTCCCTTGAGTCCAAATGGCATACGTTTAAACTCATAGTGCCCGTAAGCCGTGCTGAACGCAGTTTTTTCCCTGTCCTTTGGATCAACCAGAACCTGGTGATATCCGCTAGCTAAATCCAGGGTGGTGAAATATCTAGCATGTCCTAGTTGGTCAAGTATGTCTTCTATTCGGGGTAGTGGAAAAGCGTCCCCTACTGTACATTCGTTTAGTTTCCGGAAGTCAACAACAACTCTCCATCGTACTTCACCATCTGGACCTGCCTTTTTAGGTACTACTAAAAGTGGCGAGTTCCAGGGGCTTTTACTTGGTTGTACGATGTCATTTTCGAGCATCTCGGCGAGCTGTTCGTTGATTATACCTCTTTGTTTTTCTGGTAGCCTATACATTTTGGTATTTATAGGGGCTTGATCTTGCTTTATTGGTATCTCATGTTGCATTGTCATCGTATGGGAGAGATTGTCTCCAGGAAGAAAGAATATGTCATTGTATTGTGTGCAGAGTTCTGTTATAGCACTTCGTTCCTCGTCGTTTAAAGTTTCGTCCTTGTTGAGCTGTGTTTTTAGAGCTTCGACCCTTACATCCCTATATTCGGTGTCAATTCTATTGTAAAAGCAGGATACGTGTCTTGTACCTGACCTTTGACCATCGTCGTGTAGATTTAAAATTTCATACTTGCTTAAATTTGCGAGCTCTAAACTAACGTGTCTTATTAGAACTACTTGTTGACGCGTGTTTATAATAGGTACGATAATTCTAGCTTGTCCCGTTGGTAATAAACAGTTACCTACAAATACACCATCTACTATTTGTTTGGATAAGCATATCATTGGCTCATCACATGAGATAGGGAGTTCTACTATTGTCCTTGTCCTAGGGGTTATTTTTACCTCTTGTTTTAAAGTAATGCTAAAAGTTTTTAAGTTCGTATTTTTTGTATTTTCGAGTGGTTCTCGCGTTTTCTTTTTTAACCTTTCTTGGTGAGTAGTACTAATTAATATAGCCGCATGTATCAATGTGTGTATTAAAGTGATTATTGTTTTATATATTTCTTGAATGGTATACTTAATTCTTTGTCTCTGTGGTTTAATTCTTAGTGATAATTTTTCGTCTACTATGTGCTCAGTGTCTGGTTTTTCTTTTACTGCATCTACTATATTTATTTTGTGGCGCTGATGACCACCGTTTTTACAATCTGTTATATCTATATTTCTAATAAGTTTAAATTCTTCTTCTATTTTTTCGAAGTTTTTTTCGTTCTTTGAAGGTTTCTTTTTCCTCTTTCTTTGTCTGAGATTATGTTTTTTAAGGTCATCAGAACCTCTGCTCATTAAAGTTTTCTGAAGCTCAACATTCTCGTCAGTCACAACGTGTTTATGCCCGAAGTCTTTTTGTTCCACTTTGCGAGGCGGATCTTGGGACATGGATAATTGCAAATTAGTTGTGTTCAAAGAATTAAAATTTTTTGAAAATAAACTTTCCGAATCATTGTCTAGGCCGGTCGCATTTTCGCGCCGCAAAATACATTCATCTTCGAGGTTATTTTCATCGTTTAGTGAGGTTTTTTCTGAATTACCTTCCACCTTTTGGTTATGATTTTTCTGTTGAGACTGGTTTGTTTCGTTTGGGTTATTCACATGCGAGTGAGCCCTCGTGAAACAGCTTCCATTATGCGGAATGGACAACCCATTCTCTTCAAATACCTCGGATTCTAACAATGGGATATTGTATACCTCATCTACTTGTATACCTGTGGTACTTTCGTGTACGTGTGAAAATGTTAATAATTTGTTAGGACCATCTACATTGCAGTATTTGCCCAGAAAATTATACCCTAATATTCCATCGCCTGGGACGGCTAGGTCATTTTCTATAATTTGAAATTCACAGGTTGGCAGTGTTGGTATTTCAATTGTCCCTTTGCATTCTCCTAGTGTATAGCAGAAACCACAAGGTGTGTTAACGGTTAATTTCTTTTTAGTATTTATAAAGGCTTTATTTACTAATGCTCCTTTCTTAAGAAGACTTACTTCTGAACCAGTGTCTACTAGTAAACGTAGTTTCCTGGTTTTTCCAATTCCTATCCCAATTTCTACGGACGGAAGTTTTATTTTTTTATATGATTTAGAATATTCTGAGTCTTGGATAGGATCAGATTTTCTTGGTTTTTGTGGTTTTGTTTGGGCTTGCCCTAGATTTTCCTTAATTTTAATTAGAGTCGGACCAGGGAGCTTTCGGTCGACTAGTGGGCGTTTCCCGACTGGGTACTCTCCCACTTGTTTTTGAAGGTACATTCATTGATTGTGTGGTTATTTCTCCCACACCAATCACAAACCGTTTCCATATGGAATACTCGTTTTTCGTTATTATTCTCAACCCGATTGGCATTATCATTCCTAAACGGATTAGATCTATTTTGATCTGAATTCCTCTGAGGTTGATATGCCTGGGATCTGCCTCTATTGTAGTCATCGTTTCTATCATGAGAAGGATTACTCCTGTTGTAATTATTTTGGGAATTTATATTATTGAAAGATTGATTGTTTCTGTAGGAATTTTGAAAATTACCCCGGTTTAATGTCTGTTGGTTTCCCCTGTATGAGTTTTGATTAAAACGTTTATTACAGTTGGTTGCTTCGTGCCCGTAATTTTTACAAAACTGGCATATGGGGGTGTTTTGTCGCTTAAGGCATTCACTATACGTATGTCCCTTTAGGTTGCAGAAGTTGCAAGTTATTCTTGCCTTTTCAGAGTCCAGAGTACCTGTGGAAATATTTTGAACTATACCTGTTTGGCGATTTGCACTGCAAGGTGGTCCATTCGCTTGGGTGAAATGACAGGAGGTATGTGAGAGTGGTATAGTTTCGACCCTCTGTACATGTTTCTCCATGCTAAACGCTATTTTTATTAGTTCTTCCAGCGACTTTTTCCCTATCGTGAACAAGTACTGGCCTAACTGTTTATTTGTCACGCCAGAAGCTAAGGCTGATTTAGCAAAATCTTCTAATTGGTTTTTTACTATATCCGACTTCTCACCGTATTTAATTTCCGCTGCCTCTCGACATTGGGTTAAAGAGTGTCGAAGTCTACTCACAAAAGTATTTAGGGTTTCAAATGGGCTTTGGCGACTGGTAATTAAACAGTTTACAAGATCATTATAATCTTCGATTGGTAAGTATGTTCTATTAAGAATTTCCTCAAATTCCTTGAAGGTAGTTGGTCTGGAAGTAGAGACTAGGTCGAGAGCATCCTCTCGTAACTTAGTGGTAAGAATTTGAATAAATGATTTTTCGTCTTCAACGGGAATGTGGTCCCTAACGGGGCGAATGCACGTAAGGAAAGTTTGTAATTTTTGTGCCACCTTGGGGTCGTGGCCACCTGAGAATTCGGGGATCCCGTAGGATAATTTGAGTAATTTCTCAAATCCTAATGACATTTTGGAAGTTTTTATTGATTTTTGTTCAATGGTTTTGTTTTCAATTATTTCGAGGGGTTTCTGTTCCTCAGTACTAAAAAGCAATTTTTTGCTTGGTGTTAATGTTTCTAGAATCTCTTTTGAGAGAGGCATAAAAAAGGGTTTGTTTTTCGATGGGGTGTTTAACCTTTCCCTTAATTTCCTAATTTCTCCTTTCGAGAATTGTATTTGGTCGACATATGCCGCTTCGAGTTTTTTGAACTTATCGGCTTGACGAATTAAATCGTTCCCCTTAATCTTGTACAAGTTGTAGTCTGCTTCAACCTGTTGTTTTTCTGTTTGTAGGGTAGTTAACTGTCTTTCTAATTTAGATATTGTTTCTTCTGCTTGAAGGTTGGTTTGTTCAGCCTTTTGTTGATTTGCTATCAACTGAGTCTGAATTTTTCTTTGATTTTTTAGCTCAGATTTTAGATCTTCGATCTTCTTTTCTCGTTGTTCCTGCTGTTTTTTTACAGCGTCTATGTAAAAGTTTAAAATAGCGTCAGTAGCCTCGAGTCTCGAGAACTGACCCCACTGGATACTTAATTGATTGTATATCAATTGATACACTTCCTTACCCACTAATGATTTTAACTCACTGAGTAAGGTTGTGTTAAAATGTTTTATCTCTTGAACCTGTTCTACTTGTTCCCCTTTTAATTGCTGGAGTGCATCGAGCAATTCTTGGACTTCCGTATCGGTAGACCTTGACGCCATAAACTATGGTAATGTAGTCATTCTACAACTAGAAGTTGCCAAACAGGAAAATAATTTTAACCATTTTTTTTGTTTTTTTTTTTTTTTTTAAGTAATTTATTAATTAGAGTATTTAGTGTATTTTATACACTTTGAGACAAAAATGGCATCACTGACCTTTCCGAAAAAAAAAAAAAACACTTCATACATTTATTTAGTTCGATAGATGGTGTTACTGAAGTCAGAGAATTCTTCAGTTTTCATGATTTGATTAATCTCTGAACTCATCACCATCCTACCGGCTGCGCCAATGTTGTGTAATCTTTTTTTTTTAAGGGAAAAGGTCGTGGAACAAGAGAGTATCTAGAACTGGCTATGCTGAATTTTGCTTCCCAAATGTGGTTTTGAAACCGACAACGACAACCCTGAGTTAAGAGAGAATAAAACCGTGATTTTTATATTTCTATAATATCATTTATTTTTATTTTTTATTATTTGAGGTCAGCGCCCATGACTGCCTCCGTTTCCGTTCCCTTATTAAGAATTCCTGTCGTTGAATACAGGACGCCCTCTCCAGGAAGGCCCGCTTTGCTGCGCCGGTGCTGAGGGAAGCTAACCGGTATAGAGACCCAAGCTCCTGTCGGGCCCGCACCTTCCTTCCTGCCCGGTGTCGTCTCTTGGGCGTAGACTCGGGTGTGGGTTCCCTTATTTTCGGTGTTGGGGGTTCCCTGGGTCTGGGACCTGCGGTCTGGTCTCGCAGCAATCGATCTTTTACCTGGAGGGCGATCCTCCGCCGGTATTCATCGAGGGATATCTTTTTAGGGGGGAACGTGGCGGCATTCGGCGAAACCTTTGTTGGGATAGAAATACTCATACTACGTATGAGGGGGAACGGAGTTAATATTGTTGCAATTGAAGAACCCTACCTCGCGGTGGAATTCCATCGGTTTATCCGGCTTTGGCAGCCAAGACAATCCAGCCCAAAGGGCTGATGAGAAGGTTCAGTAGAACCCCATGCTACCCCAATCTGAAATTCAAGAACGTTATTTTTACCTTTTTCTGTTTTCCTTCTCCTCTGGGTACTTAGGATGATCAACAAATAAAAAACTTCACTGATGTTGGATTTAACACTCGTCAAAAGAAAGACAATTTATTTCAATTTTTACATGGCTATTTATACCTTAAATTCTATCCCTACTTAACTATAAAATTATGAAATTCCATAATTGTTTATTTTACAATTCTACAATTATGAAATTTCACAATTGTTTTTTTGGGTTACAACTACAATTAATAATATCATATTTCAATTGGAATGCTAGATGAGCATTTCCCAAACTAAACCTAGTTCCTACACACATTCTTTCTGGTTTCGACATCCTTCGATCGGTGTACAGCTGACGTCGCACCTACTGTTGTTTTATTGTCCCAATTCGGATTGTAACCAATTCATTCATTCATCATAACCATTCGTTAGTCATCCAGCCATCGGTCGATGGCTGACGTCGCACCTTCTTTTGTTTTGTTGTCCCAATTCGAATAGTAACCAATTTATTAACATTAACCATTCGTTAGTCATCCAGCCATCGGTCGATTACCCTCAAGTTAATGTTTCATTTTGCTGGGGTTGCATTTTGTTTCATTGGAAGCAATGCATGTGCTGTGGTTGTTTGTAAACAAAACGATCGCGTACTATTTTTGCTGAGTACGACAAATCGAATTGTTTACTGTTGCTTTTGGCTGTGGCTGACCTTGGTATTGTGATATTAAATAATACATTGGGTTTGTATAATTTTTTGGGTATGGTCATGGTTATGTGAGAGTCTACACTTGTTTATAGTGTATTAGGCATCTCACATAACAGAAGTAATCCACTTAAGAAAATTGTTATTAAATCCTAACTTATTTAATTTATTTATAAGAGTGTTGTGACACAACTTATCAAAAGCTTTACTGAAATCAGTGAAGATACAGTCGACTTGATCACGGTCTTCAAAAGCATCTAAGCAGAAGGATGTAAAGTTAAATAAATTTGTCACAGTAGACTTTTTTTTTGACAAAACCGTGTTGACTTCTACATAAAATTGAATTACAGTGAAAAGAGAGAACATTACATACAATGGATTCAAATAGTTTTGGAATTACAGATAATTTAGCAATCGGCCGGTAGTTTTTGATATAAGTTTTCAATCCCTTTTTATGTATTGGGGTTATGAAAGCACTTTTCCAAATATTGGGAAAAATAGAGCTTTTTAAAGATTCATTAAAGAGAATAAACAACGGGTAACACAAATGAGATACACACTTCTTCAGAATAGAGGCTGGAATACCATCGGGTCCCGGACTGTTGTTATCATCAAGATTTAAAATGCCTTGACTGATAGAAGCCTCAGTAATGTGGAAAATTATTGAGCTTAGATGGTTAAATTGTACGGAGGAAGTGATATTTGTTTCAATCTTATGGATATTTGTGTCTTCGAACGCATTTTTAAAAAAATCTGCAAACATATTTGCAATTCCTTCTGACGTTTGACCTGTGGAGTTTAAATATGTCATAGAGCTAGGATAGCCACCGGTTTTCCTTTTTGCGTCCACAAGTTGCCAAAATAATTTAGGGTTGGTTTTAATTTCATTTTCTGTTTTCGCAGTATAATTTTCATATAAAAGTTTATGATAATCGCCAAAAAGGTTTGTCAAATTTAGGAAATTACTATAATCCTCCCCAGTTCTTGAGGTACTAAACCTTAACCAAGCTTTGTTTCTTCTATTTTTTAAGTTTTTAAGTTGGCGATCAAACCATGGTGGATCGTTTGATTCTTTATAAGATGATTTCATTGGAATAGTTTCATAAAATATTTCAAATAATTTACGATAAAATACATTACACATAACATTATAATATCACAGTTAATAAACAATTGATTCCATTCAATATTTTGTAGGAGATTGGAGAGTTCGACAAAATTACATTTGTTAAAGTTAAATTCAAGTTTGTTGCTTAGCTTATTGAAAGAAGAATTCATGTCACTTCCATTCTATAAGGGTGCGATATATGCACTTGCATTTTTAGGCCGAAAGGCATTAGTATTAAGTTATGATAGTTTAACTTAGAGCGCCCCCTTAGGGCCAGTAAGTTAGTTGTAAGTTATTGATAAGTAGGCTAGTTTTATGAATTTTTGTCTAACTTTAAGATAGTTATAAGTTTGAATTAAATAAAAATGAATTAAAAAAAAATAAAAAAAATATGCACTTGGATCTTGAGCAGAGTACCGAAGCGTTGCAAAACTTTTCGGAGTGGGAAAAAGCACGGTAGGTAATATTTTGCAAGATGCGGTTGACTACTTCAACTATAAAGTGGTATTCATCGGTATTGTTAGCTGTTGTTGATTTTAGGTATTTATTTATTTATTTGGAGACCGTTAATTACTAACGTTACATATAATCTCTTAAAACTAGTTATTATCTATTGCTCTTATAAACAAAGTTTTGAATTTCATACTTTTCAAATTGTCATTAACAGAAGGTGTGAGAAAATAAAATGTATTATATATTGTAATTAATTGATTCAAAGGACTATTAGCACCATGGTTTGACCTACTTAAAATTTGGCACAAAGGTTGCCGTAATCTTAAGCTTGTTCGGCTAAAGTTAAAATTCAGCCTGCAAAGAACCGACGAAGATGATATATTTCCATTTATTATACCAGTAATGAAACAGAATTGGATATACTTTCGATGATTATCAAGTGATGGAAGATTTATCAAAACCAACCTATGCGAATATAAGGGAAGTGCTGTTTCTTGAGACCAAGGTAGAAAACGGAGACAGAAATCTTCGTTGAACTGCTTCAAGCCTCGATTTGTGAATAGAGTAGCGAGGTGCCCAGATCACACAGCCGTACTCAAGAATGGGTCTCACAAAAGAAATAAATAAAAGCTTGAGAACATAAGGATCTTTAAAGTCACGTGAGAATCGTTTAAGAAATCCTAATGTTTTATTAGCTTTTTTAATAATATGATTAAAAGTCAATTTTGAATCTAAAATAATTCCTAAATCAGAGAATATTGAAACTTTGTTCAAAGGTTCCGAGTCAAATGAGTAGTTATATGTGAATGGTCTTTTTTTGCATGTAAAACTCATAACCTTACACTTGTCAACGTTTAAGATAAGTCTATTTTTATTGCACCAAGCCCTGAATCTTAAAATATCGTCTTGCAAGAGTAAACAGTCTAATTCAAATTTTATTTTTTTGTAAAGTTTAATGTCGTCAGCATATATAAGAACACAAGAATTTTGGACAATTGAGACAATATCATTTATAAAAAGGATGAACAAAATAGGTCCTAAATGGCTACCCTGAGCTACGCCTGAATTAACAATAAATTGATTAGAACATACATTGCGAAAAGCTACACTGTAATGTCTATTTAGTAGATACGAAGTAATCCACTTAAGAAAATTGTTATTAAATCCTAACTTATTTAATTTATTTATAAGAGTGTTGTGACACAACTTATCAAAAGCTTTACTGAAATCAGTGAAGATACAGTCGACTTGATCACGGTCTTCAAAAGCATCTAAGCAGAAGGATGTAAAGTTAAATAAATTTGTCACAGTAGACTTTTTTTTTGACAAAACCGTGTTGACTTCTACATAAAATTGAATTACAGTGAAAAGAGAGAACATTACATACAATGGATTCAAATAGTTTTGGAATTACAGATAATTTAGCAATCGGCCGGTAGTTTTTGATATAAGTTTTCAATCCCTTTTTATGTATTGGGGTTATGAAAGCACTTTTCCAAATATTGGGAAAAATAGAGCTTTTTAAAGATTCATTAAAGAGAATAAACAACGGGTAACACAAATGAGATACACACTTCTTCAGAATAGAGGCTGGAACACCATCGGGTCCCGGACTGTTGTTATCATCAAGATTTAAAATGCCTTGACTGATAGAAGCCTCAGTAATGTGGAAAATTATTGAGCTTAGATGGTTAAATTGTACGGAGGAAGTGATATTTGTTTCAATCTTATGGATATTTGTGTCTTCGAACGCATTTTTAAAAAAATCTGCAAACATATTTGCAATTCCTTCTGACGTTTGACCTGTGGAGTTTAAATATGTCATAGAGCTAGGATAGCCACCGGTTTTCCTTTTTGCGTCCACAAGTTGCCAAAATAATTTAGGGTTGGTTTTAATTTCATTTTCTGTTTTCGCAGTATAATTTTCATATAAAAGTTTATGATAATCGCCAAAAAGGTTTGTCAAATTTAGGAAATTACTATAATCCTCCCCAGTTCTTGAGGTACTAAACCTTAACCAAGCTTTGTTTCTTCTATTTTTTAAGTTTTTAAGTTGGCGATCAAACCATGGTGGATCGTTTGATTCTTTATAAGATGATTTCATTGGAATAGTTTCATAAAATATTTCAAATAATTTACGATAAAATACATTACACATAACATTATAATATCACAGTTAATAAACAATTGATTCCATTCAATATTTTGTAGGAGATTGGAGAGTTCGACAAAATTACATTTGTTAAAGTTAAATTCAAGTTTGTTGCTTAGCTTATTGAAAGAAGAATTCATGTCACTTCCATTCTATAAGGGTGCGATATATGCACTTGCATTTTTAGGCCGAAAGGCATTAGTATTAAGTTATGATAGTTTAACTTAGAGCGCCCCCTTAGGGCCAGTAAGTTAGTTGTAAGTTATTGATAAGTAGGCTAGTTTTATGAATTTTTGTCTAACTTTAAGATAGTTTTAAGTTTGAATTAAATAAAAATGAATTAAAAAAAAATAAAAAAAATATGCACTTGGATCTTGAGCAGAGTACCGAAGCGTTGCAAAACTTTTCGGAGTGGGAAAAAGCACGGTAGGTAATATTTTGCAAGATGCGGTTGACTACTTCAACTATAAAGTGGTATTCATCGGTATTGTTAGCTGTTGTTGATTTTAGGTATTTATTTATTTATTTGGAGACCGTTAATTACTAACGTTACATATAATCTCTTAAAACTAGTTATTATCTATTGCTCTTATAAACAAAGTTTTGAATTTCATACTTTTCAAATTGTCATTAACAGAAGGTGTGAGAAAATAAAATGTATTATATATTGTAATTAATTGATTCAAAGGACTATTAGCACCATGGTTTGACCTACTTAAAATTTGGCACAAAGGTTGCCGTAATCTTAAGCTTGTTCGGCTAAAGTTAAAATTCAGCCTGCAAAGAACCGACGAAGATGATATATTTACATTTATTATACCAGTAATGAAACAGAATTGGATATACTTTCGATGATTATCAAGTGATGGAAGATTTATCAAAACCAACCTATGCGAATATAAGGGAAGTGCTGTTTCTTGAGACCAAGGTAGAAAACGGAGACAGAAATCTTCGTTGAACTGCTTCAAGCCTCGATTTGTGAATAGAGTAGTGAGGTGCCCAGACCACACAGCCGTACTCAAGAATGGGTCTCACAAAAGAAATAAATAAAAGCTTGAGAACATAAGGATCTTTAAAGTCACGTGAGAATCGTTTAAGAAATCCTAATGTTTTATTAGCTTTTTTAATAATATGATTAAAAGTCAATTTTGAATCTAAAATAATTCCTAAATCAGAGAATATTGAAACTTTGTTCAAAGGTTCCGAGTCAAATGAGTAGTTATATGTGAATGGTCTTTTTTTGCATGTAAAACTCATAACCTTACACTTGTCAACGTTTAAGATAAGTCTATTTTTATTGCACCAAGCCCTGAATCTTAAAATATCGTCTTGCAAGAGTAAACAGTCTAATTCAAATTTTATTTTTTTGTAAAGTTTAATGTCGTCAGCATATATAAGAACACAAGAATTTTGGACAATTGAGACAATATCATTTATAAAAAGGATGAACAAAATAGGTCCTAAATGGCTACCCTGAGCTACGCCTGAATTAACAATAAATTGATTAGAACATACATTGCGAAAAGCTACACTGTAATGTCTATTTAGTAGATACGAAGTAATCCACTTAAGAAAATTGTTATTAAATCCTAACTTATTTAATTTATTTATAAGAGTGTTGTGACACAACTTATCAAAAGCTTTACTGAAATCAGTGAAGATACAGTCGACTTGATCACGGTCTTCAAAAGCATCTAAGCAGAAGGATGTAAAGTTAAATAAATTTGTCACAGTAGACTTTTTTTTGACAAAACCGTGTTGACTTCTACATAAAATTGAATTACAGTGAAAAGAGAGAACATTACATACAATGGATTCAAATAGTTTTGGAATTACAGATAATTTAGCAATCGGCCGGTAGTTTTTGATATAAGTTTTCAATCCCTTTTTATGTATTGGGGTTATGAAAGCACTTTTCCAAATATTGGGAAAAATAGAGCTTTTTAAAGATTCATTAAAGAGAATAAACAACGGGTAACACAAATGAGATACACACTTCTTCAGAATAGAGGCTGGAATACCATCGGGTCCCGGACTGTTGTTATCATCAAGATTTAAAATGCCTTGACTGATAGAAGCCTCAGTAATGTGGAAAATTATTGAGCTTAGATGGTTAAATTGTACGGAGGAAGTGATATTTGTTTCAATCTTATGGATATTTGTGTCTTCGAACGCATTTTTAAAAAAATCTGCAAACATATTTGCAATTCCTTCTGACGTTTGACCTGTGGAGTTTAAATATGTCATAGAGCTAGGATAGCCACCGGTTTTCCTTTTTGCGTCCACAAGTTGCCAAAATAATTTAGGGTTGGTTTTAATTTCATTTTCTGTTTTCGCAGTATAATTTTCATATAAAAGTTTATGATAATCGCCAAAAAGGTTTGTCAAATTTAGGAAATTACTATAATCCTCCCCAGTTCTTGAGGTACTAAACCTTAACCAAGCTTTGTTTCTTCTATTTTTTAAGTTTTTAAGTTGGCGATCAAACCATGGTGGATCGTTTGATTCTTTATAAGATGATTTCATTGGAATAGTTTCATAAAATATTTCAAATAATTTACGATAAAATACATTACACATAACATTATAATATCACAGTTAATAAACAATTGATTCCATTCAATATTTTGTAGGAGATTGGAGAGTTCGACAAAATTACATTTGTTAAAGTTAAATTCAAGTTTGTTGCTTAGCTTATTGAAAGAAGAATTCATGTCACTTCCATTCTATAAGGGTGCGATATATGCACTTGCATTTTTAGGCCGAAAGGCATTAGTATTAAGTTATGATAGTTTAACTTAGAGCGCCCCCTTAGGGCCAGTAAGTTAGTTGTAAGTTATTGATAAGTAGGCTAGTTTTATGAATTTTTGTCTAACTTTAAGATAGTTATAAGTTTGAATTAAATAAAAATGAATTAAAAAAAAATAAAAAAAATATGCACTTGGATCTTGAGCAGAGTACCGAAGCGTTGCAAAACTTTTCGGAGTGGGAAAAAGCACGGTAGGTAATATTTTGCAAGATGCGGTTGACTACTTCAACTATAAAGTGGTATTCATCGGTATTGTTAGCTGTTGTTGATTTTAGGTATTTATTTATTTATTTGGAGACCGTTAATTACTAACGTTACATATAATCTCTTAAAACTAGTTATTATCTATTGCTCTTATAAACAAAGTTTTGAATTTCATACTTTTCAAATTGTCATTAACAGAAGGTGTGAGAAAATAAAATGTATTATATATTGTAATTAATTGATTCAAAGGACTATTAGCACCATGGTTTGACCTACTTAAAATTTGGCACAAAGGTTGCCGTAATCTTAAGCTTGTTCGGCTAAAGTTAAAATTCAGCCTGCAAAGAACCGACGAAGATGATATATTTCCATTTATTATACCAGTAATGAAACAGAATTGGATATACTTTCGATGATTATCAAGTGATGGAAGATTTATCAAAACCAACCTATGCGAATATAAGGGAAGTGCTGTTTCTTGAGACCAAGGTAGAAAACGGAGACAGAAATCTTCGTTGAACTGCTTCAAGCCTCGATTTGTGAATAGAGTAGTGAGGTGCCCAGATCACACAGCCGTACTCAAGAATGGGTCTCACAAAAGAAATAAATAAAAGCTTGAGAACATAAGGATCTTTAAAGTCACGTGAGAATCGTTTAAGAAATCCTAATGTTTTATTAGCTTTTTTAATAATATGATTAAAAGTCAATTTTGAATCTAAAATAATTCCTAAATCAGAGAATATTGAAACTTTGTTCAAAGGTTCCGAGTCAAATGAGTAGTTATATGTGAATGGTCTTTTTTTGCATGTAAAACTCATAACCTTACACTTGTCAACGTTTAAGATAAGTCTATTTTTATTGCACCAAGCCCTGAATCTTAAAATATCGTCTTGCAAGAGTAAACAGTCTAATTCAAATTTTATTTTTTTGTAAAGTTTAATGTCGTCAGCATATATAAGAACACAAGAATTTTGGACAATTGAGACAATATCATTTATAAAAAGGATGAACAAAATAGGTCCTAAATGGCTACCCTGAGCTACGCCTGAATTAACAATAAATTGATTAGAACATACATTGCGAAAAGCTACACTGTAATGTCTATTTAGTAGATACGAAGTAATCCACTTAAGAAAATTGTTATTAAATCCTAACTTATTTAATTTATTTATAAGAGTGTTGTGACACAACTTATCAAAAGCTTTACTGAAATCAGTGAAGATACAGTCGACTTGATCACGGTCTTCAAAAGCATCTAAGCAGAAGGATGTAAAGTTAAATAAATTTGTCACAGTAGACTTTTTTTTTGACAAAACCGTGTTGACTTCTACATAAAATTGAATTACAGTGAAAAGAGAGAACATTACATACAATGGATTCAAATAGTTTTGGAATTACAGATAATTTAGCAATCGGCCGGTAGTTTTTGATATAAGTTTTCAATCCCTTTTTATGTATTGGGGTTATGAAAGCACTTTTCCAAATATTGGGAAAAATAGAGCTTTTTAAAGATTCATTAAAGAGAATAAACAACGGGTAACACAAATGAGATACACACTTCTTCAGAATAGAGGCTGGAATACCATCGGGTCCCGGACTGTTGTTATCATCAAGATTTAAAATGCCTTGACTGATAGAAGCCTCAGTAATGTGGAAAATTATTGAGCTTAGATGGTTAAATTGTACGGAGGAAGTGATATTTGTTTCAATCTTATGGATATTTGTGTCTTCGAACGCATTTTTAAAAAAATCTGCAAACATATTTGCAATTCCTTCTGACGTTTGACCTGTGGAGTTTAAATATGTCATAGAGCTAGGATAGCCACCGGTTTTCCTTTTTGCGTCCACAAGTTGCCAAAATAATTTAGGGTTGGTTTTAATTTCATTTTCTGTTTTCGCAGTATAATTTTCATATAAAAGTTTATGATAATCGCCAAAAAGGTTTGTCAAATTTAGGAAATTACTATAATCCTCCCCAGTTCTTGAGGTACTAAACCTTAACCAAGCTTTGTTTCTTCTATTTTTTAAGTTTTTAAGTTGGCGATCAAACCATGGTGGATCGTTTGATTCTTTATAAGATGATTTCATTGGAATAGTTTCATAAAATATTTCAAATAATTTACGATAAAATACATTACACATAACATTATAATATCACAGTTAATAAACAATTGATTCCATTCAATATTTTGTAGGAGATTGGAGAGTTCGACAAAATTACATTTGTTAAAGTTAAATTCAAGTTTGTTGCTTAGCTTATTGAAAGAAGAATTCATGTCACTTCCATTCTATAAGGGTGCGATATATGCACTTGCATTTTTAGGCCGAAAGGCATTAGTATTAAGTTATGATAGTTTAACTTAAAGCGCCCCCTTAGGGCCAGTAAGTTAGTTGTAAGTTATTGATAAGTAGGCTAGTTTTATGAATTTTTGTCTAACTTTAAGATAGTTATAAGTTTGAATTAAATAAAAATGAATTAAAAAAAAATAAAAAAAATATGCACTTGGATCTTGAGCAGAGTACCGAAGCGTTGCAAAACTTTTCGGAGTGGGAAAAAGCACGGTAGGTAATATTTTGCAAGATGCGGTTGACTACTTCAACTATAAAGTGGTATTCATCGGTATTGTTAGCTGTTGTTGATTTTAGGTATTTATTTATTTATTTGGAGACCGTTAATTACTAACGTTACATATAATCTCTTAAAACTAGTTATTATCTATTGCTCTTATAAACAAAGTTTTGAATTTCATACTTTTCAAATTGTCATTAACAGAAGGTGTGAGAAAATAAAATGTATTATATATTGTAATTAATTGATTCAAAGGACTATTAGCACCATGGTTTGACCTACTTAAAATTTGGCACAAAGGTTGCCGTAATCTTAAGCTTGTTCGGCTAAAGTTAAAATTCAGCCTGCAAAGAACCGACGAAGATGATATATTTCCATTTATTATACCAGTAATGAAACAGAATTGGATATACTTTCGATGATTATCAAGTGATGGAAGATTTATCAAAACCAACCTATGCGAATATAAGGGAAGTGCTGTTTCTTGAGACCAAGGTAGAAAACGGAGACAGAAATCTTCGTTGAACTGCTTCAAGCCTCGATTTGTGAATAGAGTAGTGAGGTGCCCAGACCACACAGCCGTACTCAAGAATGGGTCTCACAAAAGAAATAAATAAAAGCTTGAGAACATAAGGATCTTTAAAGTCACGTGAGAATCGTTTAAGAAATCCTAATGTTTTATTAGCTTTTTTAATAATATGATTAAAAGTCAATTTTGAATCTAAAATAATTCCTAAATCAGAGAATATTGAAACTTTGTTCAAAGGTTCCGAGTCAAATGAGTAGTTATATGTGAATGGTCTTTTTTTGCATGTAAAACTCATAACCTTACACTTGTCAACGTTTAAGATAAGTCTATTTTTATTGCACCAAGCCCTGAATCTTAAAATATCGTCTTGCAAGAGTAAACAGTCTAATTCAAATTTTATTTTTTTGTAAAGTTTAATGTCGTCAGCATATATAAGAACACAAGAATTTTGGACAATTGAGACAATATCATTTATAAAAAGGATGAACAAAATAGGTCCTAAATGGCTACCCTGAGCTACGCCTGAATTAACAATAAATTGATTAGAACATACATTGCGAAAAGCTACACTGTAATGTCTATTTAGTAGATACGAAGTAATCCACTTAAGAAAATTGTTATTAAATCCTAACTTATTTAATTTATTTATAAGAGTGTTGTGACACAACTTATCAAAAGCTTTACTGAAATCAGTGAAGATACAGTCGACTTGATCACGGTCTTCAAAAGCATCTAAGCAGAAGGATGTAAAGTTAAATAAATTTGTCACAGTAGACTTTTTTTTTGACAAAACCGTGTTGACTTCTACATAAAATTGAATTACAGTGAAAAGAGAGAACATTACATACAATGGATTCAAATAGTTTTGGAATTACAGATAATTTAGCAATCGGCCGGTAGTTTTTGATATAAGTTTTCAATCCCTTTTTATGTATTGGGGTTATGAAAGCACTTTTCCAAATATTGGGAAAAATAGAGCTTTTTAAAGATTCATTAAAGAGAATAAACAACGGGTAACACAAATGAGATACACACTTCTTCAGAATAGAGGCTGGAATACCATCGGGTCCCGGACTGTTGTTATCATCAAGATTTAAAATGCCTTGACTGATAGAAGCCTCAGTAATGTGGAAAATTATTGAGCTTAGATGGTTAAATTGTACGGAGGAAGTGATATTTGTTTCAATCTTATGGATATTTGTGTCTTCGAACGCATTTTTAAAAAAATCTGCAAACATATTTGCAATTCCTTCTGACGTTTGACCTGTGGAGTTTAAATATGTCATAGAGCTAGGATAGCCACCGGTTTTCCTTTTTGCGTCCACAAGTTGCCAAAATAATTTAGGGTTGGTTTTAATTTCATTTTCTGTTTTCGCAGTATAATTTTCATATAAAAGTTTATGATAATCGCCAAAAAGGTTTGTCAAATTTAGGAAATTACTATAATCCTCCCCAGTTCTTGAGGTACTAAACCTTAACCAAGCTTTGTTTCTTCTATTTTTTAAGTTTTTAAGTTGGCGATCAAACCATGGTGGATCGTTTGATTCTTTATAAGATGATTTCATTGGAATAGTTTCATAAAATATTTCAAATAATTTACGATAAAATACATTACACATAACATTATAATATCACAGTTAATAAACAATTGATTCCATTCAATATTTTGTAGGAGATTGGAGAGTTCGACAAAATTACATTTGTTAAAGTTAAATTCAAGTTTGTTGCTTAGCTTATTGAAAGAAGAATTCATGTCACTTCCATTCTATAAGGGTGCGATATATGCACTTGCATTTTTAGGCCGAAAGGCATTAGTATTAAGTTATGATAGTTTAACTTAAAGCGCCCCCTTAGGGCCAGTAAGTTAGTTGTAAGTTATTGATAAGTAGGCTAGTTTTATGAATTTTTGTCTAACTTTAAGATAGTTATAAGTTTGAATTAAATAAAAATGAATTAAAAAAAAATAAAAAAAATATGCACTTGGATCTTGAGCAGAGTACCGAAGCGTTGCAAAACTTTTCGGAGTGGGAAAAAGCACGGTAGGTAATATTTTGCAAGATGCGGTTGACTACTTCAACTATAAAGTGGTATTCATCGGTATTGTTAGCTGTTGTTGATTTTAGGTATTTATTTATTTATTTGGAGACCGTTAATTACTAACGTTACATATAATCTCTTAAAACTAGTTATTATCTATTGCTCTTATAAACAAAGTTTTGAATTTCATACTTTTCAAATTGTCATTAACAGAAGGTGTGAGAAAATAAAATGTATTATATATTGTAATTAATTGATTCAAAGGACTATTAGCACCATGGTTTGACCTACTTAAAATTTGGCACAAAGGTTGCCGTAATCTTAAGCTTGTTCGGCTAAAGTTAAAATTCAGCCTGCAAAGAACCGACGAAGATGATATATTTCCATTTATTATACCAGTAATGAAACAGAATTGGATATACTTTCGATGATTATCAAGTGATGGAAGATTTATCAAAACCAACCTATGCGAATATAAGGGAAGTGCTGTTTCTTGAGACCAAGGTAGAAAACGGAGACAGAAATCTTCGTTGAACTGCTTCAAGCCTCGATTTGTGAATAGAGTAGTGAGGTGCCCAGACCACACAGCCGTACTCAAGAATGGGTCTCACAAAAGAAATAAATAAAAGCTTGAGAACATAAGGATCTTTAAAGTCACGTGAGAATCGTTTAAGAAATCCTAATGTTTTATTAGCTTTTTTAATAATATGATTAAAAGTCAATTTTGAATCTAAAATAATTCCTAAATCAGAGAATATTGAAACTTTGTTCAAAGGTTCCGAGTCAAATGAGTAGTTATATGTGAATGGTCTTTTTTTGCATGTAAAACTCATAACCTTACACTTGTCAACGTTTAAGATAAGTCTATTTTTATTGCACCAAGCCCTGAATCTTAAAATATCGTCTTGCAAGAGTAAACAGTCTAATTCAAATTTTATTTTTTTGTAAAGTTTAATGTCGTCAGCATATATAAGAACACAAGAATTTTGGACAATTGAGACAATATCATTTATAAAAAGGATGAACAAAATAGGTCCTAAATGGCTACCCTGAGCTACGCCTGAATTAACAATAAATTGATTAGAACATACATTGCGAAAAGCTACACTGTAATGTCTATTTAGTAGATACGAAGTAATCCACTTAAGAAAATTGTTATTAAATCCTAACTTATTTAATTTATTTATAAGAGTGTTGTGACACAACTTATCAAAAGCTTTACTGAAATCAGTGAAGATACAGTCGACTTGATCACGGTCTTCAAAAGCATCTAAGCAGAAGGATGTAAAGTTAAATAAATTTGTCACAGTAGACTTTTTTTTTGACAAAACCGTGTTGACTTCTACATAAAATTGAATTACAGTGAAAAGAGAGAACATTACATACAATGGATTCAAATAGTTTTGGAATTACAGATAATTTAGCAATCGGCCGGTAGTTTTTGATATAAGTTTTCAATCCCTTTTTATGTATTGGGGTTATGAAAGCACTTTTCCAAATATTGGGAAAAATAGAGCTTTTTAAAGATTCATTAAAGAGAATAAACAACGGGTAACACAAATGAGATACACACTTCTTCAGAATAGAGGCTGGAATACCATCGGGTCCCGGACTGTTGTTATCATCAAGATTTAAAATGCCTTGACTGATAGAAGCCTCAGTAATGTGGAAAATTATTGAGCTTAGATGGTTAAATTGTACGGAGGAAGTGATATTTGTTTCAATCTTATGGATATTTGTGTCTTCGAACGCATTTTTAAAAAAATCTGCAAACATATTTGCAATTCCTTCTGACGTTTGACCTGTGGAGTTTAAATATGTCATAGAGCTAGGATAGCCACCGGTTTTCCTTTTTGCGTCCACAAGTTGCCAAAATAATTTAGGGTTGGTTTTAATTTCATTTTCTGTTTTCGCAGTATAATTTTCATATAAAAGTTTATGATAATCGCCAAAAAGGTTTGTCAAATTTAGGAAATTACTATAATCCTCCCCAGTTCTTGAGGTACTAAACCTTAACCAAGCTTTGTTTCTTCTATTTTTTAAGTTTTTAAGTTGGCGATCAAACCATGGTGGATCGTTTGATTCTTTATAAGATGATTTCATTGGAATAGTTTCATAAAATATTTCAAATAATTTACGATAAAATACATTACACATAACATTATAATATCACAGTTAATAAACAATTGATTCCATTCAATATTTTGTAGGAGATTGGAGAGTTCGACAAAATTACATTTGTTAAAGTTAAATTCAAGTTTGTTGCTTAGCTTATTGAAAGAAGAATTCATGTTTAAGTTTAAACATATATCTAGCGCTGGATGGTGACGGTCTTCTTTAGTTAGTTCAGCAGCGGTCGCCAAAACAGCAGCATCAGAGTTAACATTGTCGGAGAAAAAAAAAAGGTCTAATGTTTTATCTGAGGAATTTCTTATACCGTTAAATTGGGTCATTCCAAATGAAGACATTCCATCAACTACAGAAAATTCATTAGGATTTGATGCGTTAGCTGGAATATAGCTATTATTTTCTTCGTTGCTTGTCCAAATCAAATTAGGTAGGTTAAAATCGCCCACGATAAGAATCTCATCTTCAGGTTCCAGTTCTAAAAAGATGCTATCTAAACAGTAATTTAGTTCCTCATACAACTCATTAGCAGAGGCTGGCGGTATATAGGAAGAAAAAGGTAAAAATATATGAAAATAGTTTATTCAATAATTAACTTTTACCTTGACTTTATATACAGATTGCTTTATATTAACGTAGGAAGCCCCGGTAGGTGCAATGACTCACAAATTTTTGAAAACTCTTCCCTTAGAGTACAGCATGAGAATCCAATACTTAAGAGGATGTCGAAGAACTTGTGCAATATCAATGTTCCGGTCGTTCTTATTGGAGATTCTGCCTTTAGGTTTTCTGAAATTTTAATGAAACCCTATCCGTATAGCACTGCTTTAAAGCCAATTGAAAAAAAAACTTCAATTATTACCTTTCAAAGAGTCGAAGAGTCGTTGAAAATGCTTTCGGGCATCAAAAAGCTAGGTTTCGAAGGATCGGAAAAGGCCGGGACAATCATATCAAAAACACGAATCTAATTATAAAATCTTGTTGCGTGCTGCACAATTTTGTAAATATTAGTTTTTCATTTCAGTTGTAAAATAAACTTCAACGAGAATGGTTCTCTGATATCAATAAAACTTGTTTTTTAATTTTTTAAATTTAAACAGTTTAATTAAATTGTTAACTCGCGCCAACCAATTTCAATTGGCAACAAAATTAAATGTAAGTTCATATAAAAATTTTAATTTCTGCATTAAATATCCAATAACATAATTTGCAGAGAATGGAAAAACAGGGAGTTGCGCGGCAAACATAGGAACTCATATACATATATACAAAGAAATGGCAGAAATAATGGGGGGAATATATTCTCCAGAAGAAATAAAAGTGAAAGTACATAATCTGTCGAATCGCTATATATAATTTCTCTTTTATGTATATATTATTGTGTACTTATTAAAAATCTTTTCTTTTGTAGAAAAGAAAAGAAAGTAGTTGGCCCGTCAGGAGGGTCCCCCTCAGAATGGGGATTAAACTTCAAAGCGCATGCCATTTTAGGGAATCTGAGAATAAACCATTTAGATAAAGTGGTGGAAGACAGTTTAATGGATAACATAAAATGTTTTTATTTATCACAATAAACATTTATTTATTAATTTGGTACAATTTCAGAACTGCTTTCCCCGACGCCGTTTCCAAATGTTCCAAATGTGCCAGATGACTCGTCATTAGACATTCCCGAATTATATAGTCCAGATGACCCTTCCCCTTCCCCATCGTCCTTAACCACCACCTGCTCAGCGGCTGGAAAAAAAAAGAAGAAGGGTTAATGAGGAGGAAATAAGAAAAGCCGATGAGCTGATAGCAGACATGATAGAGACCCACCAACGCATCCTAAAAATATAGGAAAAAAGAAACGATATCCTAGAAAGGATAGCAGTTTCATGCGAATTGGTCCAGAGGGAGATTTTTAATCTGCTTCAAGCAGAGAAATAGTTTCTTTTTTTCTTATTTTTATACTGTGCTGTGCTATTTATATTATACTTTTTGTGTTGTGTTATGGTATTTATTTTATGTTATTTCTATACTAAGTTGTCTCTGAAGTGTTTATGTTTATTTTATTTTGCTTTTATACTACGTTACCTGTGAATTGTTTTTGTTTATGTGCATGTTATGTTTTAGTCTGTGCTCTCACTTATCGCAAATCACCTTACACGATTCCACCCTGGATTTCTATGAAATATTTTTAAGAAAATGTCAAATTTTGTTAAACAACACAAATTTAAAAAAAAACATTGGCACGATTTGTTATATGGCCACCTAAAGTGCACGCAAGGATTAATCTTAAAATATTTGCGAAATTGAGGCCGATTATAATTGTTTTTTTTTTTAACTTCTTCTTGAATTAGACCTCTAAGTATTATATATCGTTGGAAAGGTAATCTTGTGAGGCTTCTAAAAAAATAAAAATAAAATGTTAAAAAAGTTGTTTTATTTACTAAATTTAATAACTTTTGTCAACATATTTTGTTTACGTGTTTCCTATATTTGATTAAGGTTTTAAATAGTTGCGCTGTTTTCTTTCATATTGGTACTTGGCAACAGAAAAAAAATCTTTCCCCTTTTTGCCCCTTTTTGAGAAATGACAATTTTCATAGCGTAGGTGCATGGTAAAAAAAATTCAAATAATTCAAATAGCTTTACATTGTTTTTTTTTTTTCTTATAAGCTTTGTTTTTACAGCCGCAAAAGTGCAAACAAAATTAAAATATGAGCGAATTTAAAATTTCAAAATTAATGTTGAGTGATTTTTTATAAGCAATGGGACCGATAGATCAGAACTTATCAGCTATTTATAAAACAACTTCCAGTTAACAGGTATGATATCTAATTGCATAGGTAACCTGGGAAATAAGATTTGCAGTGAAAGAAATGATAGAGAAAAAGAAATTATGAAAAATAACAAAAAAATATGTTTTTCAACAGGATCCAAACTTGAAATGGTTGTGAGAAAAATAAATCAAAACTTTTTTTTCGAAATTTAACGATCGCTGGATTAAGGCAAACCGAATGCAGTTCCGATTTGAGAGAATAAATAGGCAGTGGCTTAATAGTGAGTTCAAGGTCGTATTTGCTGAAGAAAAAGATCAACCATCAACATCTGGACAGCGAGGGCGACCGTTAAAAAATTATGAGGAATCAGCGGAAAAAAACTAAAAAAAAAAATATGGAATTCCTACAGGAATACGGTTTTGAACACATTCAAAGTGCATATATCCAAGCCCTAAGGACTATGGGTGAGGTAGAAGAAGCATCAATTTTTGCGAATATTTTTAAAGGAATTATCAGCAGAGCCTAGAACTTTGAATCAGTGTTCCATGGAAGATCTCCGAAAGCTTGGCCTCGATGGAGTTCCACACAGCCAGAAGGCCTCTACTGTCCGTGGAGAGCTCATCTACAACCGATACCTGGAGGTCATCTCTGACAACCTCACTTACAGTACGCGGTTGCGCTGCCTTCGTAGATGGGGTTCCTTTATCTTTTTGGGATCCTCAAGCTTACTTTTCTTCGAAGGTTGTTTAACTTCATCTCGAGATCTGTTACGCTTGATGGCCTTCTCTTGAGTAGCCAAAAGATTGTTGTATTCCTCAATAACCTTCTGGTACTTTATTTTATCAGCGATTTCTTTCTGAAGAACAGTTCCAGCCTTTTCATTCCTGGAAATCTTGTCAAGAATAAAGGAGGCCTTCCTGAACTGTGTCTTCAGAAGAGTACCTGCCGATTTCTTTTAATACCTCGTGTAGCGCTGCTGTGGCTGATAAATTGCTACATGAGGGTTTGGAATCGGTTTGTGCCGGTCGGAGCATAGGGGTACTATGGCTGGTACTGCCGATTTGTTGCGGTAAATTTTGCCGCAACAAGTTTCACCCAGCCTACTCCTTTTCCTTAACCCATTTTCAACCTTCCTTTCTCTGTTGTGGCTCCAAAATGCTTGTAGAGTTCAGTCGAAACCTGGTAACCATCAATCAGAGTCCTGCTCTTAAAGTATTTTGGAAAAGCAACCAATATAGGTTTTGGTATACAATGTACTGTGTGACGGGCGGTGCACAAAATCAAATATGTGTGCGACAGGTGATCGACACAAACATCAAGTGTGTGACAGTTGGTCCACTTGAGGAGAAAACATGATGAATCTGACCCATGTTCAACGACATGTGTGACAACTATTTCACACCAACATAAATTTAGTATGGCTTAATGCCCACCCTAAAGTGTCTGGAACATAAAAGTAAAATCACTTTGCGATGTGTTTTCCTATCCCCTTAAAGTCTGCGCGAAGGTCTACGGGTCTAATTAATTTAAATTTTCGCGTGAATAATGGAATCCTGACTCCTTACTTTAGTTGGAAAAAAAATAGCAGAAATCCCATCTGACGGGACGCTTTCCTTACACTTCGTAGTTTGGGCCGTTTTGGGTTGGGGCATTGTTCGTAGTTTTAAATAATTTTTCGTTGATCTTTTTACTATAGGAATTGACGGGTGGGGACTGAACTTGTTCATTGAGCCACTTTTGGAAAGAGACCGCATGCGTGGCTCGATTCGACTACGGCGCATACCTCAGCAAATTGACGGGGTATTGCAGTTAGACCGTGACCGAATAACACACGGACAAGCGGTCTGAAAGAGATGGCAAGATATGGAATTGACGGCATGGACGAGTAAAGTCCGCCATGATGAATCTTCTTTCTTTTTGAATCGAGATTCGAAAGAGTTGGTGTGACAAAAGAAATTGTAGAAAAGATAAAAACGAAAAATTATTTTCCGAGAAAGAAATCGAGGTTTAAATTTGAGTGTTCAAATTCTCAGTTTGGGGAATTTCTATAGAAGAAAATAGAGGCGCTATTTTCTTCGATTTTGGAGGAAAGGAAAGCGTCTTGTCGGTGGCGATTGGTAGCAGAGGAGATAGAGCCAGTTGGGCACAATCGAGAAGGAAAGGAGATAGGATTCCATAGGAAAAAGCTAAGTATTTGGTTGTTTGGTTTTGTCCAAATCTTAGTGGTAAAAGGTGAATATCATTGGTGCGTTTTTGTGGCCAAAAAGTGGCAAAATTCTACCCCGGTTAGGCCTTCGCTTCGCTTCTTTGTTCTCCCGGAATTACGGGACCCGCGACCGTTGTTAAAAGTTCCGTTGTTTGTTCGGGAACTTTCCCAAAGTGATTTTACTTTGTGTCCTTTGCGACACTCCATTGTTTTAATTTTCGTTTGTTTTTTTTTTATCATCAGTCTTTATTTTGGAAAATTGGCCCTCTGCCAACTTCCAAAAACAATTGTTCATTTTGTTATAGTTGAAAAAATTTTGGGTTTTAATCCTGGGTTTCGACCCAAAGGTTTCCCAAATAAAATTATTTAAAATCCCCATTCGGGCATACAAAATTTGTGTTTTATTTTGGTTTCCTCTTAGCTTGACTTTTATGATAATAGTACAATTAGATTTGGAATTTTTTACTAATTGTATTTGGTACTAACAAAATTCCTGGCGCCCACTTTTAGTGCAAGTACACCCTGTACTTACATTAACTTCGTTTTTTTTATCTTCATCATCAATTTGATTAGTCTTTTATTAATCGAACTCGATTAATAAAAATCTCACTTCGCTGAACCCACCCCATTGCTGAGCTACTGGGTGGCAGCACTTTACGTGTTGTCTGTTGTGAACGCACCTATCGTCGTTTGACAGTTTGTCATTCTCGTCGCGACGCACATCGTTTTCGTGCACAAATTTGTTTCGTTTTGTCAATAAAATTGTTAAACTTTCGTGTCGTTTAGCAATTTGTTAAAAATATTTAAGTCTGCGGATTACAATTCCGCCATCCTAAACTACCACCCTAAAATTACTTACTCGCGATAAAAAAATTTCACATTTGGCGTCCGAACGTGGGGCTCCCTTGCTTTTGTTGTTTTGGCAAAGTGCTCGAATTGCACTTGCATTTAGTGTCAAGGTGGAAATATTTTGTTTGCTGTGTGGTTAGGGAAGTGTTGTACTTATTTAAATTGTTTTAAAAAGAAATTTACTTTGTGTTTTTTTTTCATTTTCTTTAGGTAAAACAATCGAGTGATAATTTATCCAGATTGGCGGAAGATTATTTTTTTTTTCAAGGGCATACTACCTACTTTGTTTGGAAAAATTGTGTGCGAGTTGGTGAACATTAGCGAGACGAAAAGTGTGTAAACAAGACCACAAAAAGTATATTTGGCAAATCGAGTAAGATTTTTTTTGTTTGTTTTCCTATAATTTCTTTAATTTTATTTTATCCTAATTGGGATTATTTTATTATATATTTTGATTTTTTTTCTCCGCCATTTTATATTTATTTTTGTGGATGAATATAGTGTGGTCTCTTTCAGACCAAGCGTTTTATTTTGGTGCAAATCTTTTTTGACAGTTCTAGTTAGAAAAGCTTTGGGGTTGCCATTTTAGCAAAGTACTTTTATTTCGGTTGCCACTTTGAGTGTTAATTTTTTTTTTTATTGATTTTTTTTAATATTTTGTTTTTTTTAGATAAATAGTTGTTTTTTTTACATACAGATTTTGAATCAATAAATAGTTTGGATCATTTATTCGTTGTTTCGGACTGAGGAAAAAAAAAGAAGGTGAATTACTGACGTAGGGAAAATGTGTTTATTTTTTTTTATTTTAATTTAACTGCAAGTATTTAGGATTGCCAAAGGGCAATTTCGTGATCTTAAACTCATTTTCTTTTCCGCGCAAACAAAAGTATTTTTGTTTACCCTGTTTTTTTTTTTTTTTTTTTGTAATTAAACTTTCTTCGCTTTTAATATGGAGGTTAGTCAGGTCAATAGATTGTCACAAGATGAAATCACCTATGAGATAGAATGTAGAGGCTTAACAGTAGGCACAGTAGAAGAGATGCGCAAGGCACTTAGAGTAGCTATAAAACTCGAACGTAGGAATTCTTTTATTGCTCCTGCCTATCCGTTCACCTTCGAACAGGACCTTACGGCAGTGGAGAAGAAATTGGGGGAGATAGAAAAACTTTTAGAGAATCCTCCGAAATCAGAAACGTCGAAGGAATATTTAAAGATCATCACGAAAGTAGAGTGGGGTTTACGTAGGATGGATAGGTGCATACCCGAGAACGAGAGTCAGGAAAGGAGCAAGCTGGCTCTTAAAAATAAAATAGTGATGGCTATGGCTGAGTTAGAAGGGGATGATGAGAGCGAGGATGAAGATGGAAATGAAAATGAAGAAGGGAAAAATGAACAGGGATTTAAGAAAAAGGCAGAGGTTGAAAAGCAGCGTTCAGCTGAACCTCAGAAAACCAAGACGGTGATGAATTCTACAGGTACATCGACACTTGGAGTGAAAGAAGTTACGGTTAGGGCTACTGATAGTCAGGTCAACCCAGTGGTAGAACGGGTTATAGTAGGTTCAGAAAAATTTCTAAATATCGCGAAATGGGATGTGAAGTTCACCGGTGAGCGCTGTGGTGCCTCAGTGAACTCGTTTTTAGAAAGGGTTGAGGAAATTCGTTCAGCTAGGGGGGTTTCGGAACCCCAACTTTTTAAAGCAGCTGTAGAGCTCTTTACAGGAAAGGCTTTAATTTGGTTTAGGGCAGTTAAGGCATCTGTCGGTTCGTGGTCGGAACTCGTCAGTGAATTAAAGCTGGAGTTTTTGCCACCGAATTACGATGACCAATTATTAGATGAGATTAGGCGTCGCACACAAGGCAACGATGAATCAATCGGAGTCTATGTGAGGACTATGCAAAATCTGTTTGGTAGATTAACCGATCAAATCTCGGAAGGTAGGAAGTTGTCAATGATTCAAAGGAACTTGACACCTTTCTATCAAACTCAACTTGGTTTGGCGAAACCAAGTTGCGTATCCGATTTGGTTGCCTTAGGAAGGAATTTAGAGGCCGTTAGGGCAAATGTGGAATCGTATGTTCCACCACCCAGGATTAGGGATAATAGGAATCTGCTAGAACCAGATCTAGCTTATGTAGGGAGTGAAATCCCAGTAGTATCGGTTGTTGCTGAGAACAACGGAACTACTCGTCAGGTCCAAAATACGAACCATCGACCCTCAGTTAGGTGTTTTAATTGCAATGGATCAGGCCATTTTGCAAATAGGTGTTCCGCTCCTAGGCGTTGTTTCGGATGTGGTGAGTTAGGTGTTAGTAGACAAAATTGTCGTCGCTGCTCGGGAAATGGGCAACGGACTCCTGCGCCAGCAGGGCGGGATGTTCGAAGACATTGAATAGGTTACCTGCTGGTAACCAGTTGGTGAATCAGATTCACTTAGGTTTTACATTAGAGGCAAACGGTAGTGATAGGAGACCATTTCTAACAGTTAGCATTTATGGTACTAGATTTTTAGGATTATTAGATTCAGGAGCTTCTAGAACCATAATAGGTAGGGATGCTTGGGAGATACTCAAAAATTTAGGTCTTTCTTTAAAGACAGACACTGTGGGCTGCGTTCGTCTAGCAGATGGGACAGGTGTCGAGATTTTAGGAACAGTCTCTCTTCCAATTATAGTAGAGGACAAGGCAGTACTGATTGACTGTCTTGTCATACCAACCTTGCCACACACGGTGATCCTTGGTGCAGATTTTTGGGCACTTTCGGGTATTGTCCCGGATTTAAGATCACGTGAGTGGAATTTTTCGGAACAGCCGGTTTCGATTTGTTCTATTACAGAACGTTCTGAGTTAAGATTGTAGAATCATTTAAGAAAATGCCTGAAGGCTTAGGGTGCACAACAATGGTTGCGCACAAGATTAGGACTTCGGCGGAACCGATTAAACAACGGTATTATCCGGTTTCTCCGGCAATGCAGGAACATATCGATAGGGAATTAAACGAAATGTTAGAAGCAGGAGTTATTGAGAGATCGACAAGTGCGTGGTCATCTCCAATACTTTTAGTTAAGAAGAAGGATGGCTCCTATAGGTTCTGTGTGGACTATAGGAAGCTAAATAAGAATACAGATAGGGATGCTTATCCACTACCATACATAAATTCGATTTTAGACAGGCTTCGAGGTGCGAGGTTCTTGTCTTCGCTAGACATCAAGTCAGCGTATTGGCAGATTCCTATGGAGGAGGAATCGAAACCCTTTACTGCCTTTACGGTTCCTGGGAGAGGTCTTTTTCAATTTCGAAGAATGCCTTTCGGTCTTCATAACTCGCCTGCGACTTGGCAGAGGTTTATCGACACAGTATTAGGTGCCGACCTCGAACCATTCGTGTTCGTCTATTTAGACGACATCATCATCATTACTGAGAGTTTCGAAAAACATCTTGAAATCTTGAATGAGGTGATGAAAAGGTTGAGTGAAGCAGGATTGAAAGTTAGTAGGGAAAAGTGCAATTTTTGCATGCCATCGCTGAAGTTTTTAGGTTATATAGTGGATCGAAATGGTTTACATGTAGATCCAGAAAAAGTAGAAAGCATGGTGAAAATTCCAGCACCGAGGAATGTGAAGGAGATTAGAAGCTTTATAGGGACAGTATCGTGGTACCGACGTTTTGTACCAAATTTCGCTGAATTGCTTAGGCCGTTATCGGATTTGTTAAAGAAGAATAGGAAGTTCATTTGGACTCAAGAGTGTGAGGATAGCTTCAGAAAGGCAAAAGAGTGTTTGGTGACAGCACCTATACTGACTTGCCCAGATTTTAAACGACCTTTTGTCGTACAAACAGACGCGTCAGATTTTGGCATCGGTGCAGTTCTTTCACAGAACTTTGATGAGGGAGAAAAGGTTGTCTGTTACCTAAGTAGGTCTTTAAATAGGAACGAGAGGAATTATTCCACAACAGAAAAAGAATGCTTGGCTGTATTATGGGCTATTGAGAAGTTACGGCCGTATATCGAAGGTGTTCGGTTTACGGTTGTGACAGATCATTATTCACTGGTATGGTTAAGCAATCTTAAAGATCCACAGGGTAGGTTAGCACGTTGGGCAATTCGGCTCCAACAATTCGATTTTGAAATCATTCATCGCAAGGGCAAAGAGCATGTCGTTCCGGATATGCTTTCTCGAGGAGTGCCGCAGTTGGGTGGTATCTCAGACGAGGTTCTAGACCCTTGGGTGAGCAAAATGATTTCAGCGGTTAATTCAAATCCGCTTAGGTATCCAGCCTGGAGGGTTGAACAAGGTCAGTTGTTCAAACTGGTAAAGGCTAATCACATAGTTGTTCATGAGAATAATCAAGAATGGAAGAGAGTGATAGGGAAAAATGAAAGGGTAGGGATTTTACAGGAATACCATGATGGTCCTTTAGCAGGACACATGGGTGTTAGGAAAACTTTTGCCAGAATTGGGGCAAAGTTTTACTGGCCGAAAATGAGGGCCGATATTACAAAGTATGTTAGGAGTTGTAAAGTTTGCCAACAGGTAAAGTCGGTGAATGAGAAGCCAGCTGGGTTAATGAGTGAGAGGGTAGGAATCAAGGCTCCGTGGGAAATGATTTGTGTCGATTTGGTAGGCCCGCTACCTAAATCTAGTAGGGGCTTTATTTACATTTTAACGGTAGTGGATTATTTTACGAAGTTTCCACTACTTTTCGCGTTGAGGTCGGCCACTGCTAAGGCTATAGTTAGGGAATTAGAAGATAACGTCTTCCTCTTATTTGGCATACCAAAGGTGATCGTCTGTGACAACGGTCCCCAGTTTCGTTCAAAGGAACTGAAAACGCTTTGCCAGGCGTACGGGTCACAATTAAAATTTACAGCTCATTACCACCCGCAGGCGAATCCTGCGGAGAGAATCAATCAGATTCTTAAAACAACGTTGAGAGCTTACGTCGCTGAAAACCACAGAGTGTGGGACTCACAATTGAGCAAAGTGGCGTGCGCCATTCGCACGTCACAGCACGAAGTTTTGGGAGTTTCGCCTTATTATGCGAACTTCGGTAGGGATATGGTGACTTCGGGTCGAGAAGCACCAATAGTAAATGATGGTTCAGGGAACGTTCAGGATCTGGATGAGATCGCTGAGCGTTTCAAAGAACTAAGGGTAGATATAGGGAAAAAATTGCAAGCAGCATCTAAAAGATCTGCTCAAGCCTACAATCTTCGACGGCGTGATGTTCAATACCACCCCGGCGAAGTTGTCTGGCGTAGGAACTTTTCGTTGTCGGATGCCGCGAATTATTATGCTGCCAAATTAGCACCGAAGTTTGTCGGTCCGTTTGAGATTAAAAAGCGTGTGTCACCTTGGACATATGTCTTGCAAGATAGTAATGGTAAAGAACGCGGAACTTGGCATGTTAAAGATTTAAAACCGTACAACGATGCATCCGAGGATTGATTCTCAAAGTAACGTAGTATATTTGTTGGTAACGTAGTTTGTTTTTTTTATTCTACTGTTATGATTTTCAGATTCAGTTTTTGCTTTTGATTTTTTTTGATGGAAAACCTCTTTCATTTTCCATTCCCTTGGCACCTCTCAGGAGGTGTGTTGCAGAAATGTAAGCACATTTCTTGGGAGGTAAGGGTGGGATTTGTTGCGGTAAATTTTGCCGCAACAAGTTTCACCCAGCCTACTCCTTTTCCTTAACCCATTTTCAACCTTCCTTTCTCTGTTGTGGCTCCAAAATGCTTGTAGAGTTCAGTCGAAACCTGGTAACCATCAACCAGAGTCCTGCTCTTAAAGTATTGTGGAAAAGCAACCAATATAGGTTTTGGTATACAATGTACTGTGTGACGGGCGGTCCACAAAATCAAATATGTGTGCGACAGGTGATCGACACAAACATCAAGTGTGTGACAGTTGGTCCACTTGAGGAGAAAACATGATGAATCTGACCCATGTTCAACGACATGTGTGACAACTATTTCACACCAACATAAATTTAGTATGGCTTAATGCCCACCCTAAAGTGTCTGGAACATAAAAGTAAAATCACTTTGCGATGTGTTTTCCTATCCCCTTAAAGTCTGCGCGAAGGTCTACGGGTCTAATTAATTTAAATTTTCGCGTGAATAATGGAATCCTGACTCCTTACTTTAGTTGGAAAAAAAATAGCAGAAATCCCATCTGACGGGACGCTTTCCTTACACTTCGTAGTTTGGGCCGTTTTGGGTTGGGGCATTGTTCGTAGTTTTAAATAATTTTTCGTTGATCTTTTTACTATAGGAATTGACGGGTGGGGACTGAACTTGTTCATTGAGCCACTTTTGGAAAGAGACCGCATGCGTGGCTCGATTCGACTACGGCGCATACCTCAGCAAATTGACGGGGTATTGCAGTTAGACCGTGACCGAATAACACACGGACAAGCGGTCTGAAAGAGATGGCAAGATATGGAATTGACGGCATGGACGAGTAAAGTCCGCCATGATGAATCTTCTTTCTTTTTGAATCGAGATTCGAAAGAGTTGGTGTGACAAAAGAAATTGTAGAAAAGATAAAAACGAAAAATTATTTTCCGAGAAAGAAATCGAGGTTTAAATTTGAGTGTTCAAATTCTCAGTTTGGGGAATTTCTATAGAAGAAAATAGAGGCGCTATTTTCTTCGATTTTGGAGGAAAGGAAAGCGTCTTGTCGGTGGCGATTGGTAGCAGAGGAGATAGAGCCAGTTGGGCACAATCGAGAAGGAAAGGAGATAGGATTCCATAGGAAAAAGCTAAGTATTTGGTTGTTTGGTTTTGTCCAAATCTTAGTGGTAAAAGGTGAATATCATTGGTGCGTTTTTGTGGCCAAAAAGTGGCAAAATTCTACCCCGGTTAGGCCTTCGCTTCGCTTCTTTGTTCTCCCGGAATTACGGGACCCGCGACCGTTGTTAAAAGTTCCGTTGTTTGTTCGGGAACTTTCCCAAAGTGATTTTACTTTGTGTCCTTTGCGACACTCCATTGTTTTAATTTTCGTTTGTTTTTTTTTTATCATCAGTCTTTATTTTGGAAAATTGGCCCTCTGTCAACTTCCAAAAACAATTGTTCATTTTGTTATAGTTGAAAAAATTTTGGGTTTTAATCCTGGGTTTCGACCCAAAGGTTTCCCAAATAAAATTATTTAAAATCCCCATTCGGGCATACAAAATTTGTGTTTTATTTTGGTTTCCTCTTAGCTTGACTTTTATGATAATAGTACAATTAGATTTGGAATTTTTTACATTGCTGAGCTACTGGGTGGCAGCACTTTACGTGTTGTCTGTTGTGAACGCACCTATCGTCGTTTGACAGTTTGTCATTCTCGTCGCGACGCACATCGTTTTCGTGCACAAATTTGTTTCGTTTTGTCAATAAAATTGTTAAGCTTTCGTGTCGTTTAGCAATTTGTTAAAAATATTTAAGTCTGCGGATTACAATTCCGCCATCCTAAACTACCACCCTAAAATTACTTACTCGCGATAAAAAAATTTCACAACACTATGCTCTCCTGAATTTTATGTCCCGAGGGTCGCCTAAAATGGTCCCCTGGGCTGGAGGCTAAAAGTTCATCCTCTAAGACAGCGGATTGTTAAACGTCTGTAAGTCAATATCGTCCATTTTGAAATATTTTTTAAAATAAGGTCACACGAGAAGAACGGAAATAGTATCAAATTTTGAACGGCTTTGAAAATTTTTTTGTTGCTGGTACAAGCCAGTCGTTCTTGCTTAATTTGAATTTAGAAAATCCGACCATTAGATCAAATGATATAAGCATTCCACTGAACGTAAATCGGGTGTTTTTAAATTTTAGCAAAAATTGGGCAATTCTCAGCTAAAGAACGTCGGTTGCAAATGAACAACAACCCCTTTTTTTTCAATTTTTTTTTGTTTTCCTATTTAACTATTGTGAAGATGGTGTAGGGTGTAAGTTATGTATTATATATCAAATTAATTGTCTATTTTCCTAAATGCGAATTAAAAGAACTAATATATAGATGCAATAACTCAAGAGTTATGAGGTGATAAATAAAACAACAGAAATATGTCAATATCTCGGTTAAAAACATTTCGAAAAATCTAAACATTTTACAAAACAAATAGATAAACAATATCATCTGTATGATTTTGAGATGTTTTAAAGCATCCGTTAAAAAGATAAAAATCAAAAAGTGGTAAAAATTCACCCAAAAAATGTCTGTTTTGAAAAATCTACGATATTTATTATAATAATTATTGATAAATACAAAAAGAAATTTTACTAAAATTTAATTTAATTTTTCAATTATTGAATGTAACGGAATCTTATTTTGAATATCTGACCGCATTAATCCACCATATTTCAAACTGAGCGTGTCTACTATGCTCAAATGTAGTGGGGGCATCGGGTCCCATTTAAAATGCACGGGACCACTAATACATGCTTATGAAAAAGTAGATTTCATTGTTCTAACAGCTTGTAGGCCGAAAGAGAACAATCCCTTTTAGTCGGTCCTCTAGATAATATACGTACTCTATGGACGTGATTGTGAATTTGAATAAAATTGTGGATTTTTGCTTCGCGTTGCCGTAGAGCTAGTTTTTTTAATAAAAGATAATTGTAAATTTTATTTAATAATACATTTTTTTTATTGAAATAATATCCTTTTTATTTTTATTTAAAATTACAACATTTTAAAAACTAATGAAATTATATTAAAAAAAAATTAATTTTAATAAAAATTTCCATATTTTTGAAGAATATGAAAGAGAAACAAAATGAGTGATTAAATTTGTATTTAAGAAACAATGAGAGGGAGAAGTAGAGTGAGATGAAAGGATAAGGAGAGAGGAAGCCTTAGTAAGGGGTTGCTTTGGAGAGGAAGGCAACCAGGTAGGGAAGAGTTGTGCATTTTTCTCGTGCGACGTAGCACCATGGTGCATAAAGTCTGGCATTATATTTTTTTTGTATCGTCTATAGGTCCAAGAACCACACCCATCGCTGAGCTAGGGGTTCCAAAATTGCCAGCATGGACCAAAAGGCAAATAATGTGCTTAAAATATAGTAACCTAATTATAAATAAATATTCTTAGAAATACAAATCAATCGCTAAGTAATGAATTTATTACAGCTAACTCTTTAACCTGACAGGTAATTTAATTTAATTTTAACATAATGAAAACCAAGCCTCTGTAAAAACTTTCTGAAAATAAATTTTTTGTATCTATCTATCTATCTATCTAGATGTCATAGGACAGTATCTGTTAAAAATCGTATCTGATTTGTGTAATGTGGATCGAAAACTATTTAATTTAAATAAAACACAATTTGCTTCACAATCCCTACTTCGCGAGTGAAATACGCATCATTTCACGGTTTCACAAACTGTCGACGAAACAATACTTGATTTTCAATCTTCATCTCTGAAGCCAAATCAAAAACTCCACTGATATATTCAAGAACGATGTAAGAATTTATTTTTACATATTTTAATTTCTTTCTCTCTAGGTTCCATAGTAACAGTTTGTGATATACATGAACAACAGAACTAGCCATTTTAACCATCAGAACCACAGATTTTAAACAATTACATCCAATGTAATGAATTTATAACTATATAAAAGAATTTCCATGTTATCATAAACAATTGTTTTATTTTAAAACACATTATAGTCCAGTCAATGAAACCAAACAAACAGCCAATTTCGGAAATAATCGCCGGGAAGCTGGATTTTGGTATTAAGCTTCCTCATGGTGCTCTTAAGAAATTGTCAAAAGACCCTATCAATATGAGAGCCGTTAACAATTTTACGGGGGTTGAAGGCCCCCCAAAATGGTTTTTCAGGAATAACTCCCAAATGGTAAGTTGTACAAAAAAAGAGTCGAAGACTAATTTGTAGCTTGAAATATTTCCTAAAAAAAAGATTAACATACTTTTTTCATATAAATAATGGTTTTTGAAATAAACCAATCAGAAGAGTTAAGGGTCTTACTTTTCTATGTAGTTGGGCGACTTAATTCCAAAATTGTGCATTTTGTGATAAAAGCATAAATTTTTTTTTATTGTTGGTACATTATACAGACATGATTTGAAGATATCGGTCCACTCTATTTGTCCACCCCTTTAGGTAAGAGGGGCAAATTAACAAAAAAAAAAATTTTAAATAGAAAATGAATATTAAAACACAACGGCAATAACTTACAATATTATGTTATACCTTACTTTGAAGTCAGAAACTCATTCTTTAGCACAGCAATAACAAAAGCAATAACATCAAGAACAAGAAGTCTGCATTTGCACTGCACGCATTACAAGAACAATATCTTTCGACAACAATTGCTAATGTTCGACTCTTGAAATGTGTAAGCGAGAGCCGTTGACTTGATTCCTACGAGAGCCTTTACATCCACAGAGATGCCGCAGCGTTGAATGCAGATATGGGAAACATAGAGTCTTATTTTTTTACCTTGTAATTGCAATATAATTTCTTTCTTTCTTCTTTCTTTTTTCTATTTCTTTCTTTAAAAAAAAAGCTTATTAAATGCATTGATTTGTTTTTATTTATTTGACTTTTATGTATGCAATTGTTCAATTTAATATTTGCAAAGCTTCCCCTCAGTCGTGTTGCTGATGATGGCTAGTAGACTAGCCGAAATGCATTCAAGCTTTTAATTTGTGTTTTTTAAATTAAAGTAATTTTTTTAAACAAAAAAATTTTCAATAAAATGTGTAATCTCAATATAATAGTGTTTTGATTTTTTCTGTAAATGTTATATTTGAGAGATTACGTGATATTACCAAAAAACAACAAACAAGAAAAAACATTCGTAAGTATCATAAACAAAGAATAAATACAAATGTTGAAAAATGTTTATTCAAAAATATGTTGAAAATTTGTTTGTTTAGAAGATAAACATTTAAAACTTTTTAAGAGTTTATTTTGAAAACAATGTATTTCTTTTTATCTTTGGTATGTCTTTTCTAAACAAAAAAGTTTACAGTTTTCTGTTTTGGGTGATAATATTGGGTTGTAGATCTGGTTCATAATCACCTTCATCAGCAGAAAATCATCACGCATTTCGCCATTGCACTGCAACGATCCTTCTCTGCGATAATCTCACCCAAGTCTAAGGATTTGCGGCACACTTGTTCAATGTGCTTCATTACATCGGGTCAATTGCAACTTTCTTGCCACCACCCATCTCGATGGGACGACGCGCCCTTTTCCAATCACATCAGGTTCTGGAGCCTCCACCTCTGCATGCATTGCATAAACATCATAAACAACATAAACAGTTTGCACAGAGAAGTGGTTTTTTTGAATTATTTATTATTTTTAATAGATTTAATGAGGGTAGTTAAGTGGAAGAGCGTCGTCGCGTCGTTGGTTAGCTGTTGATTTTGTATATACCTATGCAATTATTTTCATCTAGATTTGATGGAAGATCGAATAGCTTTTGCCTAGATTCAATTCATTATTGGTCATATATCGGGGTGATGTTTGATTGAGGTAAATTTGTAAATTGTATGAGTAGGTCTTTAAGGCGTGCTAAAAGAACTGTGAAGGTTGGGAGTTGGGTGGAAATATCCCTTTATAATCAGCAGGTGGCACGCTTGTGTGAGCTCGGCTACGCTCGCCGGATGGGGGGGATCTTGCTGATTAAACCCTTCAAAAATAAAAATAATTCGTGCCAAAAAAAAGATATACTGAAACATATAAAAAAAATAACAAATTGAGAGAAAAGGAGTTTACTTCGTCTTAACATCGACACAACCGGTGTTAAATTGTGTTAACCATACACATGCCAGCAAAAAAAATTATGTAAGTGAAGCCCCTGAATGTGCTTACATCACACATCCTCCATTACCTCACCATTCTTCACCCCCTACCCTTCCCTATAAAAAAAAGAATTATAACTTCATCATTATCCTATTTTAAAGAATTAACAACTTCATAAATTTTCATTTCAAAATTCATTGTTTTGCTTTTTATTTAATTTTTATTCTTAAAAAACTAACAATGTAATCAGCTGTATGCTTACTTTTAAACTTATCAGGTCAATGACATTTAAGATTCTTTTGCTTATAAGATCTATAGATCAGCTGATTGATTTTACATAAAAACTAAATCAAGTTCTCTTTTGAGTGAATCAAAGATCAACGCACTTGAGCGTAACTATGATTATCTGTAAATTATGGGTAGTCTTTATGCAGACTTTGTGCAGACACAGTTGTTGATAAAAAAAATAACAATTATTTAGAAGGAAATATTAATTAAGAGAAATTTAGTAAAGAGAGTTTCTGTCGTACAGTGTGCAGACTTTATGCAGACTTTGAATTATAAAAAAATGAGATTATATTACAAAAAAAAAAAAAAATGCGTTTACGTTATCGTTTTAAGAGTTTTAAATCTTATCTGTACAAAAAAATTGAATAACAAGCTTAATCCTTGAAATTTAAAATTTAATGTAGTGATGAGAAAAAAAAATAAAGATTTTGATTCTTCAAATGAAGTTGAAATTCCACTTTTTTTTTTTTTTTTTAAATTTTTTTTTTTAAATTAGTTTGATTTGCCAATATTAGACCAAAACAAAAATAAAAAAATTAAGTTAGTCACTTATTGATTTTTTTATGACGATCGGGAACCATCCAACGTTGTGCGCACAATGATGATGAACTCTTCGTATTCGTCTTTAGGTTAGGTTTTGTGATGTACTTTTTATTTAAAGCTGAGGTTAAGCTCGCCGGTCTACCGGGGTTCCTTCCAAAGAAGTACGTAACTTTAGATTATAGGTCTGTTCCTTTATTTCCCCAAAAAATTCTTGTATTAATTTTACATTAGTTCGACTTAGATTTAAATATACAAGGTTTGCTTTTAGAGAATAGCTTTGATTAATTGCTTCTGCCGAGGGCGTCCTGTGATTTCTTATATTCTTTCGGGCGTTGGCGGTATCTGCAGGAGTCTTCTTACGTGTCCTCTTCGGCGGTTAGGTTCCCTTGGACGAATGGCGTATTTAGGTTTACGGATGAATCTGGGAAGTACTGGTAAACCAGGCAATCACGGACGAATCCGGCAATCACAGACGAATCTGGCAATCACTGGCGAACCAGGCAATCACGGACGAATCCGGCAATCACGGACGAATCCGGCAATCACAGACGAATCTGGCAATCACAGACGAATCTGGCAATCACTGGCGAACCAGGCAATCACGGACGAATCCGGAAATCACGGACGAATCCGGCAATCACAGACGAAATTGGCAATCACTGGCGAACCAGGCAATCACGGACGAATCCGGCAATCACGGACGAATCCGGCAATCAACCTTAAAAAAATCTCGAGACCCCTTACCGCTGGTGGGGGGAAGTCTTTTAATTATTTTTGGGTTGTTTTGTTACCTATTGATATTTTATTCTGCGGCTCTGGTATTTATTCCTTCGATGTGCACTCGTCGGCTGCTTAACTTGAACTGTCCTCTGGTCGTCTGAATGACCTCCTTTTATATAGCTCATCAGAGCAACCAAATGTGAGTTATAATTCACTAAAGAGCAATATTATATGAGTTGGTGGTTGCTAGCTATGTCATCTATTTGATAAGCATTTGTTGTACATAAGTATTCACCACGCTTAATGCTGCTGAGTTGTGTGGTGAATTTAATCGTGGGCGTATGGTAGCTTGGTTAATTATCAGTTGTTGACGAGACCTCGTCGTGCATGCATGGCTATGCGAGCATGTAGCTGGTCCGGTAAGTATTTTTAATTTGTTATAAAGGAAACAGGTGCGTAGGTGGGGGAGTATAGGCGGTTATTGTGAACTAGGGCTGATATGTTATGGTTGGTTGGCTATGGTTTTGCCAAAGTCATAGCAACTGGGGCGTAGTCTGGCGGGGGAAGTGTTTAAATTGTAATGCTACAGTTTCTTTTTTATAGACAATGTATAATTAATAATTTATTTATTTAAGTTTTTGGTTATGATTTGGTAGGTATGTTTAGTTTCCTTTGACTATATTTTTTTTTCTTCTCTTATTTTTTTTTCTATCACTCACACTTTACATTATTTTTGGAATTTTAATTTATTTTTAAATTATAAGAATGTTTTAGCTATTTATGTACATATACGATTTTACTTAGTAATTTTAAGAATTTGGGTAGGTAGTTATGTAAATTTGCACGTGTTTTAAGTAAATTTTTTTTTTGTTGGTTGTATTTTGTAAATTTGGTTTTATGTTTTTTTTTTCTGCTCTTAGGTTATATGGATCTCAATGTAATTGTGTAATTCCGAGGTTAGGTTCTGACTGACCATGTGGTTCTGGGTTGACTGCGTAAGCTGAGCACATGTGGGGAGTCTCGAATTTTTCGTCGTGGTGGACTAATTGCCAGTCTAATTTGCCAGATTCAGCTTAATAGTGAATATGGAAACGATAGGCAACGGGTGCTTATCGATGATGAAAGCTGAATCACAGGCTTGTGACGTGACAATAATCTCGTTGTTCACGCTATTGGTAGATCCGTATATCTTAGGAGTCGAGCGATTCACGTAAATTCTGAACAAGGTGAGAGTTTTATTGTAACTTCTCATGCAAAAATGGTTCAGAATTCGACACTGTAATTAAGGTAGATATGGTTAAGTTTAAAGTAAGCCTAAGGTTTACTTTAATAAAAATGATAATTTTTGGTACTTACATATTGAAAAGTATGTTGGAAAATTTTCAATGCAACGAGGGGGATGAATCGACTGACTCAAGATAAGGTTTTCGCAGAAAAGAAAGTTCGAGTATGGCGGAAGTGAAAATACAGCTGATGTCTATTGGTAGAATTTTCGAAAAGGAAATGAGAACTAGTTCAGTGGTTCTTTCGAACAAAAAAAAAAATATTTTGTAGTTTTTGGGTTGGCTTACATCTTCTGAGTTGAATATTAATTGTAGCTTTCGTAGTTATATGGTAGCTTTGTAGTGGTTATCTTAGTAAATTTCGTATTTATATTTGATATTCATCACAAAACAATTGATTTAGAAACATGATCAGATCATGTGAGAAAGAAATGGAATTCGATTTGTTGTTTAAATGTAACGTGTGGCTCGACCCATGCCCTGAGATATGAGTCTCCCGATTTTTTTTTTATTATACCTTAAGGTCTTTTGAGTGGAAAATTCCCACTGTTTTTCCCTTCGTGTCCGCTACTTCATAAAGTGCGCTTCCTACTACTCGTACTACCCTACACTTGAGATATTTCGGACAGAATTTTGCATTTATTTTTTTTCCCGCGTCACTTTGGACAAAATTCCTTCTGTAAATTTCTTGACCTGGTTTGAATTTTTTGTCAGATGATCTCAGATTATATGTCTTTGCATGTTTATCAAACGCATTTTTAAGATGTTCTTTCAAATGCTCTTGAATAAGATTTACACGGTCAGCTTTACCCACCATCTAGAATTCTTGGTCATTTAAAAGTTGAAGTTTTTGTAATAATGGATAAATCCCACCGTGTGTTACCATTTGTGTCCCAAATAACGAAAATACGGTGTCTTAGTGGTTGACTGATGTACTGAGGTGCAAAGAGATTGTTGAATTTCAGGAATAAATCGATCCCAATCCCGATGATCTTTTTAAATATAAGAACGAATACCTACTAAAATAGTCTGGTTTACGCGTTCAGCTGCGCATTTGATTGTGGCGAGTACAATGCTGTTCGCATATGCCTTATGCCGTGCTTTTCTAGATGTTGTTTAAATTGAGCTGACACGAATTGTTTGCCATTTTCTGTGGCACACAAAAAATGCTATAAACGGTTTGTTCTAAAAAGTTAATGACTGACTGTGTGTTCGCTTTAGCCATTGGCTTCAAAAGCACAAATTTAGTAAGATGGTCTAGTAAAACGAAGAGGTATATATTACCCTTTTTAGATCTCACATACGGACCCATAAAATCAATATATAATTTTTGGAAAGGTCTCTCAAACGTAGTGTGGACAGTCATGGGTGGTCTTATAACCTTATTTGCCTTTTTGCTTTCCTTACACATGTCACAGTGAGCAATGAATTCCTTCACGTCTTTCGCCATTTTTGGCCAAAAATAATAGTTTCGCAACCTTTCCAGAGTTTTTGCTATACCACCATGACTACAATTCGGAGGTGAATGAGCTTTTTCAATGAGTTCTAAAGCCAGACTTTGGGGAATCCAAAGTCGCCATTGGAGGTCAGTTTTTTCAACATCGCCATCCGAAGGAAAGAACTTTCTGTAAATAAGATTGTCAGAAATCTTGAGATCTGGATTTTGGTTTGGATCTGTTTGAATTTTCTCTATTAACAAAGTGTACTCTTCTGACTTGAAATAATCGGATTCGAGATCTACGGCTAAACTACTTTGTACTACGTCATCAATGCTTTCAATGAATGCTCGTGACAACGCGTCTGGCACAACATTTGCTGACCCTTTCCGGTGTTCGATTTCGAAATCGAATGCCTGCAGCTTAAGAGACCATCTGGCAAATCGCCCGCTCAAATCTTTCAGATCCATAAGCCCTTTGAGGCTAGAATGGTCTGTAATGATCCGAAAGTGTGAGCCCTCGATATACGGCTGGAATTTTTTTATTGCCAGAACAGCTGCAAGGCACTCTTTTTCGGTAACCGTGTAGTTAGCTTGACACGCGTTCAATTTTTGTGAGTAAAAAGCAATGGGCTGCTCTTCATTTGCATTATTGATTTGGAATAACACTGCCCCCACTCCTTGATCTGACGCATCGCACTGTACTGAAAACATTTTGGTATAGTCAGGATTGTTCAATAGAGGAGCCGATGTCAACGCCTTTTTAAGCTCATCGAATGAAATAATGGCTGCAGGAGTGATTTCAAATTTTTTGTTGGTTTTTTTGAGCATATCGGTTATGGGGGCTGTAAGACTGGCAAAATTTTTGATGAATCTGCGATACCAGCCGCACATCCCAAGAAATCTGCGCACCTGTTTCACGCTTTTTGGAATTGGAAAATCGTTTATCCCTTGCACCTTTTCTGGGTCAGGTTTAATGCGACCATTACCAACTATGTACCCTAAAAATCTTAATTCCCGAAAACAAAATTTGGATTTCTCCACATTGATCGTAAGGTTTGCATTTTTTAAACATTGTGCGACTGTTTCAAGCCGTTGCATATGAGTGTTGAAGTCAGCAGAAATAACAAGCAGATCGTCTATGTACACAAAAACAAATTCTCTTTGTCCATTACGCGACACATTCTTGCCGGTGCATTACATGCTCCAAATGGCATTACTGTGAACTGCATGAGTGATCTGCCTGGCACAGTAAATGCTGTTTTCTCTCTGGACTTTTCATCGAGGGGAATTTGCCAATATGCGTCCTTAAGGTCAATGCTGGAGATATAATGTGTATCGCCAAGGCGACTAAGCACTGCATCGATGTTATGGATAGGATTTGCATCCTTCTTTGTCAGGGCATTTAATTTTCGATAATCGATACATAATCTATTTTTGACAGGTTTTCTGACTAATACAACCGGTGATGACCACGGGCTTTCACATTCTTCGATTATCCCTAACGACAGCATTCGATCTATTTCTTCGTTAATGAGTGATTGTATGACAGGCGACACCGGATAACTCCTTTGCTTTACAGGTTCTGCCGTACCCGTGTCAATGACATGAGCATCAACAGTGGTCTTACCTAATCCTAACTTGGAAAAGGAAGGAAATTTCTCAATTACGGCTTCCAATGCCTTTGCTTGGTCATTGGTCAAATCGTGCTTTGTGGTCTTTGGGTCATCGGTCATAATTGCAGAAACTACAATTGGGGAAATTTGGAACTCTAACCAAAAATCGATACCTAGGTACAAAGATTGAGTAAGCGAGGGGACAAGATATAAATCAATACTACGAGTGGGGTTATTATAAAATATAGGATCGTTAATTCTTCCAACTATTCGTTGGTTACTTCCATCCGCTGTCTTGATGTCTGATTCAAAATTAATAACAGTCAACTTGTTACGTTTAACAAAATTTTCACATCCCTGTCCTAGACATGAAATGGAAGCACCACTATCAAGAAGGCCTTTTATATCCTCATTACCAATTCGAACCGTGGCATACGGCCGAGGATCAATTTCAGACATGATGTGCGAAGACTCTATCAATCGTGTAAAAACACGTCTCTTTTTTTTTCTCTGCAATGATTTGTTTATTTTTTTCGTGGGGTTTACTGAATTCATTTCTTCAACCGAAAATATTTTTGCGCGTAGTTCGTTATATCGTTTAAGTCTCTCTTCGTATGTTTTGTATGGTCTAGTTATGGCTATCTTGTTTCTTGTATCGGGGATCGCGAAGACAACTGATTGGTTTGTAGATCTGACTAGGTCATCTGTATTTGTATTATTATCATTTGAATTTAAACCGGGTTTGGTTTGGTTGAGCGAGACTCCCCGGTGGTCTTCTCGCTCGGTTTCCGGTTTTCCAAACTCGGATTGCAAGTCGGACACTGCGGAGTTGTGTACCCGTCCAAACCACATCTATAGCAAAATAATTTTCTTTCTGCAGATAAACAATTCATAAATGAATGTCCATCTTTTTTGCAGTTAAAGCATTTGCGGTTCCGTATAGGAAAAGCTTTGCTTTCTATAGCGTTTATATCTTCATCTGCATAATAGATGTAATCTTGGTGATCTATTTCATGAACATTTTTCTGCGTACCATATTGGCCAAATCGCATTCGAGATGCATCTCTGGAAGCTAACATTTTCTCAGTCTTCCGGCACTCCTCGCGCAAATGTTCTAACGAGAAAATCGACATAGGGTAAATATACTGCATTAAACGAGTGTTGAGATTGTCTTTCACAATTTTCAAAATATCTGTTTCTCGTATTGGTTCTCGTAAACGGTTACGGAGATCAAGAATCGAATTATAATAATCATCGAATGATTCGGTGGAGAGCTGGCGGCGTTCCATCATACGTTTTATTATTTCAAAATTGGTTTCGTAGCTGCGGTACTGTATCAGTAAGGAACCACGCAAATCATTCCATTCCATACTAGGATTAACACGTGACTACCGCCAAAACCAAGTCTGTGCATTTCCGGTCAAAAGAAGATGGAAATTTTTAACTACATCAGCCCAAGGCATTCGATAATTTTCTCTCAGTTTTTCCACACGGAAAATAAAATCTTCAATCGACATCGACTTTTCGGTGCCTTCAAATTTAAGCCCCCATCGATCGAGATCAAATTTGCGACTAAGGTCGCAATAAATTCGATTCGCCTAGGTATTGGATTAATACCTTTATAATTTAGCGCACAAAAAAAAACCTTCAAAAAGATATTGACATCCCAAAAAACATTCATGCAACGACGAAGTAAAAAATGAACAACTCGCAAAAAATAACAGGTTACAATAATTTATTAAATTGCAGATGAGTTTCAACTTACAATAGATGTTTACTCTGTGGCGGTTCCGAATAGAAAGAGGACAATTAAAGTTTTAATTTTAGCAACAGCCAAAACATGTTTTCAATTAAGAGAAAAAGTACCACTAGAGAGTAACGTTTAGTTTAAAAGAATATTTCAATTTACAGCTAGAGAGTAATTTTCCAGTGAGCACAAAATTTGCAAATAGTTTAACAATTAAACAGTAATTTTTTAGATAATACAAAAGTATTAAAAAAACAGTAGGTTTACGAGAATTTACAAAATATACGGAAAGTTAACTCGTGTTTGGCAAAATGAAACAAAAATAACAAATCAAATTAAAGTTATTATAAAAAACATAATAAATTGAACATAAGTTTCAATAAATAATAAATAAAAGGAAAATAAATGATAAATAATAAATAATGGATATTTAGTCCTGAACATTCAGCCCCCCCTGAAAGACTCCGGTCTTTCAGCAAAAGGAAGTGGGGCAACTTTCACAATTGGACGAGTGTATTCTCCATGCTTTGTCCTTACTGTGACAACTCTCACCTTGTTGTCTTGCCCTTGATGTGTTGCAACAATGCGACCAAGGATCCACTTAGATGGAGGAAGGTTTGGCTCCTTCAGCAAGACGACATCGCCAATGGATGAATTGGGTTTGGTGTTCTGCCATTTTTGTCTCTGTTGGAGGGATGTTAAGTATTCAATGTGCCATCTTCTCCAAAAACCTTGACTGAGTTTCTGTAAAAGATACCAGTTAGTGTAAATAGATATTTTAAAATTTACCATATCAGGTTGTGGTACAGAGGTGTAGGCCTCCCCAATCATGAAGTGCGACGGTGAAAGAGCACTTGGCTCAGTGTCCGATGTTTGCCACATTGGACGCGAATTAAGAAGTGCCTCAATTTTGGTGAGGAGAGTGTACATTTCCTCGTATGTTAAAATATGCTCTCCTATGACCCTCTTCAAGTGCTGCTTAACAGATTTAACGCCAGCTTCCCATAAGCCTCCAAAGTGAGGTGCAGATGGTGGCAGGAACTTCCAATTAATATTGTCCTTAGCGAGATGATCAATGACTAATTTCTGATGTTGCTGACTTAGGATGCATTGGTACATCTCGTTTAGTAGACGTTTTGCGCCATGAAAATTGGTTCCGTTATCGCTCCAAATTTCTGTGGGCTTTCCGCGACGAGCACAAAATCGATCCAACGCGAGAAGAAAAGTGTTCGACGTCAAGTCACCAACTAACTCAAGGTGAATACCTTTGGTGACAAAGCAAACAAAAAGAGCAATGTAGGTTTTCACGAATTTTGGATTTCGACCACGCGATAGTCTTAGCATTATAGGCCCTGCATAGTCACAACCAACCTTACTAAACGGCCGCGAAAAGCGAATTCTTTCAGCAGGAAGGTTTCCCATTAATTGTTTGGACGCATCACGACGCTGTCGAAAGCACGAAACACAATCATGCACAACCTTCCGCACTAGATTTCTAGAGCTAAAGATAGAATTTCTTTTTCAACAACGTGATCATAAGATTCACACCGGGATGTAAATAGTGTTCGTGAATATAATGCACAATTAGTTCAGATAAACGACTCGATTTACAGAGTATGATTGGGTGTTTTTCACGATATAAAAGTTCAGAGTTCTGTATACGACCACCAACTCTAAGTACACCATCCGAATCAAGAAACGGAGTTAGATTTAATAGTTTATGATTTCTCGATAATTCCTTTCCTTTTTGTAAAGCGAGAACTTCCGACGAAAAGGCGGTCATCTGACTAAACTTTATTAACGTAATCTTAGCTTTTAAAAGTTCTGGGACACATAAAGGTTGATAGTTACGAAGCTCAGATTCTTCTTTAGGAATTCGAGTATTAAACCGAAACATTGTTGCCACTACTCTTTGACATTTGTACCATTTTGACGAGTTATTAAGAAGATTTTGTAATACATTTTCTGCGATGGCATTTGACATAAGTACCTGCATTTTCGGGTTTCTCCTTTCCTCCAACTGCTCTTCTGGAAACTCTTTCACACAGGGATTTGAATACTGATTCTTCTCCTGCCACAGCCATGAAGGTCCTTTCCACCACAGCTCGTTTGAACACAAAAGAGATGGTGGAATTCCTCGAGTTGCACAGTCAGCCGGATTATTTTTGGATCGCACGTGATTCCAAAGTTTGTGAGGAATCGATGACACAATCTCCAAAGTCCGATTTCCAATAAACACTGACCATTTTTTCGGAGGAGATGAGAGCCAGTGGAGCACGATTGACGAATCCGTCCAAGCAAAAACTTTCATTTCTTTATCCTGTAAAGAGATCTTAAGTTTATTTATTAGACGTGTTAATAATAGGGCTCCACAGAGTTCCAACCTAGGAAGAGACAAAACCTTGAGAGGAGAAACCTTACTCTTTGCAGATACCAATGCTATCGAGATAGAACCGTCCTCGTTCTTACTCCTGCAGTATACCACTGCCACATATGCATCCAAAGATGCGTCACAAAATGCATGGAATTCATAATTCCTTTTGTTGGTCCATATGATTCTGGGAATATGAATAGCTTCAACGAGTGGTAGTTCTTGTCGTATCAACATCCAACGATGAGCCATTTCCACCGGAATTTCTTCGTCCCAGTTTAACTTTTCCCTCCACAAGTCCTGTAGAAGGATTTTCACGGCAACAATTATCGGAGCGAGAAATCCCATCGGATCAAAGATTCGAGATGCGTCTGATAGTATTTTACGTTTGGTGAACTCAACGTTTTGGCTTAATTTTACCTTGTAAGAAAATATATCCTTTGAAGGACACCACTGCAATCCAAGAACCTTCACCGAATCAAACTCCTCAAATTCTATTGGAGACATCTCACGTTGGTCTTCTGGTAATGTAAATAACAGAGGCCAGCAATTTGTAGTCCACTTACGTAAGTTGAAACCTCCCGTTTTTAGCAGCTCTACCAATTCTTTTTGAAGGGCAATGACTTCATCTGTGGTATCTGCGCCGGTGATGATATCATCAACGTAGAAGTCGTTTAAAACCGTTGCAGAAGATAAAGGGTAATCCTTACGTGAATCTAGAGCCAACTGCTTTAACGTTCGAACTGCTAAAAAGGGCGCACATGCGGTACCATACGTGACGGTTAAAAGCCTGTAGTGTTTAACCGGCTCCTCAGGCGTTTTCCGCCAAACAATTCTTTGGTAATCACAATGATCAGCTGCAACTCGAATTTGACGATACATCTTCTCGATGTCGCCCGATATAGTATACAAATGTCGCCGAAAACGAAGACAAACAGAAAATATGTCACGTTGTATGGTCGGACCAACAAGGAGTGAATCATTCAACGACAAAGAATGGTTAGTTTTGGCGGACCCATCAAAAACGACCCTTATTTTTGTAGTGCTACTGTCATCCTTGAACACCGCATGGTGAGGAAGATAATAGCACCTGTTAGTTGGTTGATACACCTCAGCAGCAGGAACTTCTTCCATATGACCCAGTAACAAATATTCTTCCATAAATCAGTTATATTGATTCTTCAGAGATGGATTTGAAGCAAATCTCCGTTCGATTGAATGAAGGCGACGTAAGGAAACAGCAAAAGAATTCCCAAAATCCAACTTCTTATCAGTTTTAAATGGCAATCTTACTACAAAACGACCACTAGAAAGCCTTTCATGAGATGCAGCAAATAACTCTTCAGCCCGCTGGTCATCGATCGAGAGGGTGGGCTCATTAGAGATTTCCTCTAAACGCCAGAATTTCTCGAGATCAAATTCTTGCGAATGATCCAGCTGCGTACAAAATGTCTCAATAGCACTATCGAGACTATGAGTAATTTGTGTAGACCTTCCAGCTACAACTGATCCAAAAATTGTTGGAATTAGGTTAGGTATGCCACTTATTTTGTTATTGGTGGCTCCGGTTATAATATCGAACACCCTATCTGCTCCAATCAGAACATCAATAATACCAGGTTTATAAAAATAAGGATCAGCGAGTTCAAACGAGACTAGATTGCTTAAGTCGATGTTTTCAATCAATGAAGCCGGTAACAACGAAGTCAGTTTTGAAAGAACATGGCAGTTCACATCAACAAAGTTTGAATTAAATCGAGATGTCAGCCTTATTTTTACCATACCATTGGTAACACCTGCTGAGGTAGACGCAACTCCAAGCACAGGAATTCGAGAATGACTACGAGACAGTCCTAAACGTTGAACAGCCTGTTCAGTAATGAATGAAACCTGAGACCCCGTATCAAGAAGCACACGAAGGTTTTGGAACGACATTTCTTTGTTCTGGGTTCTGACTACAGCAGTAGGCAGTATGGTCTTGGTCTTGATGGTTGGTTCAAATGAATGGTTATTAACCACAGGTGAGGGATCTGGATTTGAAGACAACGAGTGAGACACGATAGGAACAGCAACTGTAGACTGGGTTTGATCTAAATTTGTGCGAACCGAAGATGAAGTTGCAGCTTCCTGGTGGACCAAAACATGGTGTCGAGATTTGCATAACTTGCAACGTTGGTGAGAAAAACATCTATTGGCTGCATGTCCTTGTCGTAAACAATTGAAACATAAGGAGTTATCTTTAGCAAAGCTTCTACGAGTATTGATATCAAAGGCTAGAAAATTCTTACAATTAACCAAACTATGATTTCCCTTACATTGCAGACAGTTTTGAACAGATTCAACCACATGTGACCTTACTGCATTCTGAACCTTAGTCCGAGGTTTAGATGTACGAGCAGGCGTTGAACATGACTCCAAACAAGCACAGCGGTTTTGTAAAAACTCCAACAATTCATTCACTGTAGCACCTTCTTTTGACCCAAGATTTTCCGCCCAAGCTTGCTTCGTATCTGGGTCAAGCTTTTGTACTAACATATAAATAAGCCATGGGTCGCGACCATTTGTATCAAGAGCATTCAATCCTCTTATCACCTCGTCGGCACCATCAGTTATCTTTCTCAGCAAGGCTACATTCGAAGAATTTGTTACCGGTAGCGAAAGAAAAGAATGAATATATGATTGCACTATGAGTTGTGACCTATCAAAACGCTTCTCCAACCTGTCCCAAGCTTCAAAATAATTGCTGTCCGTAAGCTTCATATGACTAACGAGATCAGCAGCCGTACTACTCAAATATGTCTTGAGGTAGTAGAATTTTTGAGATGGAGTAAGTGAAGGATTCTGATCGACAGAACTAACAAACATGTCCTTAAATGCAGGCCAATCTGTGTAGTCACCCGAAAAAGTTGAAACTGATATTTTCGGTAGATTCACAGACGACTTGCTAGTGGAGTTCAACTTCTCCAAAAAGGCGGCTTGTTGTGTTGCTAGCTTTTCAGTCACTGATTCCTGAACAGGGTGTGACTTTACCTTTATGAAGCTCACAAAAACGGAATGAGCCACAAAATATTTGGCTTCGTATTCGAAGAACTCGGGTTCTGGATCGATGAAATCGACATCCTCAACGTGTTCATACATCTCGTCTTGGAGCGAAACAAAATCAGCCCAGGCTTCTTCCAACTTTTCTAAGCGAATTTGTAGCATAGACAGTGGAGTATTTATGTCCACAGACGAAGCGTAATCCGCTGCCTTGGTCAGGCGTCCCTTGGCACGACCACGTTTTGCTTTGACCACATTCATAATTGACGACTAACACGTGAATTAATTAAAAAACGAGCAAAATTTAGCATCCACAAAAAGCAAATATCTTTTTAACTCGTTTATATTTGCAATCGTTGCTCTTTCTTGAAACTGAGAATCAGTAAAATTTAATAAACACACCACAGAAACTTCCAAATGGTTCAATATAATTTGGCGAAGAAGGACCAGAATGTATTGGATTAATACCTTTATAATTTAGCGCACAAAAAAAAACCTTCAAAAAGATATTGACATCCCAAAAAACATTCATGCAACGACGAAGTAAAAAATGAACAACTCGCAAAAAATAACAGGTTACAATAATTTATTAAATTGCAGATGAGTTTCAACTTACAATAGATGTTTACTCTGTGGCGGTTCCGAATAGAAAGAGGACAATTAAAGTTTTAATTTTAACAACAGCCAAAACATGTTTTCAATTAAGAGAAAAAGTACCACTAGAGAGTAACGTTTAGTTTAAAAGAATATTTCAATTTACAGCTAGAGAGTAATTTTCCAGTGAGCACAAAATTTGCAAATAGTTTAACAATTAAACAGTAATTTTTTAGATAATACAAAAGTATAAAAAAAACAGTAGGTTTACGAGAATTTACAAAATATACGGAAAGTTAACTCGTGTTTGGCAAAATGAAACAAACATAACAAATCAAATTAAAGTTATTATAAAAAACATAATAAATTGAACATAAGTTTCAATAAATAATAAATAAAAGGAAAATAAATGATAAGTAATAAATAATGGATATTTAGTCCTGAACATTCAGCCCCCCCTGAAAGACTCCGGTCTTTCAGCAAAAGAAAGTGGGGCAACTTTCACAATTGGACGAGTATATTCTCCATGCTTTGTCCTTACTGTGACAACTCTCACCTTGTTGTCTTGCCCTTGATGTCTTGCAACAATGCGACCAAGGATCCACTTAGATGGAGGAAGGTTTGGCTCCTTCAGCAAGACGACATCGCCAATGGATAAATTGGGTTTGGTGTTCTGCCATTTTTGTCTCTGTTGGAGGGATGTTAAGTATTCAATGTGCCATCTTCTCCAAAAACCTTGACTGAGTTTCTGTAAAAGATACCAGTTAGTGTAAATAGATATTTTAAAATTTACCATATCAGGTTGTGGTACAGAGGTGTAGGCCTCCCCAATCATGAAGTGCGACGGTGAAAGAGCACTTGGCTCAGTGTCCGATGTTTGCCACATTGGACGCGAATTAAGAAGTGCCTCAATTTTGGTGAGGAGAGTGTACATTTCCTCGTATGTTAAAATATGCTCTCCTATGACCCTCTTCAAGTGCTGCTTAACAGATTTAACGCCAGCTTCCCATAAGCCTCCAAAGTGAGGTGCAGATGGTGGCAGGAACTTCCAATTAATATTGTCCTTAGCGAGATGATCAATGACTAATTTCTGATGTTGCTGACTTAGGATGCATTGGTACATCTCGTTTAGTAGACGTTTTGCGCCATGAAAATTGGTTCCGTTGTCGCTCCAAATTTCTGTGGGCTTTCCGCGACGAGCACAAAATCGATCCAACGCGAGAAGAAAAGTGTTCGACGTCAAGTCACCAACTAACTCAAGGTGAATACCTTTGGTGACAAAGCAAACAAAAAGAGCAATGTAGGCTTTCACGAATTTTGGATTTCGACCACGCGATAGTCTTAGCATTATAGGCCCTGCATAGTCACAACCAACCTTACTAAACGGCCGCGAAAAGCGAATTCTTTCAGCAGGAAGGTTTCCCATTAATTGTTTGGACGCATCACGACGCTGTCGAAAGCACGAAACACAATCATGCACAACCTTCCGCACTAGATTTCTAGAGCTAACAATATAGAATTTCTTTTTCAACAACGTGATCATAAGATTCACACCGGGATGTAAATAGTGTTCGTGAATATAATGCACAATTAGTTCAGATAAACGACTCGATTTACAGAGTATGATTGGGTGTTTTTCACGATATAAAAGTTCAGAGTTCTGTATACGACCACCAACTCTAAGTACACCATCCGAATCAAGAAACGGAGTTAGATTTAATAGTTTATGATTTCTCGATAATTCCTTTCCTTTTTGTAAAGCGAGAACTTCCGACGAAAAGGCGGTCATCTGACTAAACTTTATTAACGTAATCTTAGCTTTTAAAAGTTCTGAGACACATAAAGGTTGATAGTTACGAAGCTCAGATTCTTCTTTAGGAATTCGAGCATTAAACCGAAACCGAAACATTGTTGCCACTACTCTTTGACATTTGTACCATTTTGACGAGTTATTAAGAAGATTTTGTAATACATTTTCTTCGATGGCATTTGACATAAGTACCTGCATTTTCGGGTTTCTCCTTTCCTCCAACTGCTCTTCTGGAAACTCTTTCACACAGGGATTTGAATACGGCCACTGATTCTTCTCCTGCCACAGCCACGAAGGTCCTTTCCACCACAGCTCGTTTGAATACAAAAGAGATGGTGGAATTCCTCGAGTTGCACAGTCAGCCGGATTATTTTTGGATCGCACGTGATTCCAAAGTTTGTGAGGAATCGATGACACAATCTCCAAAGTCCGATTTCCAATAAACACTGACCATTTTTTCGGAGGAGATGAGAGCCAGTGGAGCACGATTGACGAATCCGTCCAAGCAAAAACTTTCATTTCTTTATCCTGTAAAGAGATCTTAAGTTTATTTATTAGACGTGTTAATAATAGGGCTCCACAGAGTTCCAACCTAGGAAGAGACAAAACCTTGAGAGGAGAAACCTTACTCTTTGCAGATACCAATGCTATCGAGATAGAACCGTCCTCGTTCTTACTCCTGCAGTATACCACTGCCGCATATGCATCCAAAGATGCGTCACAAAATGCATGGAATTCATAATTCCTTTTGTTGGTCCATATGATTCTGGGAATATGAATAGCTTCAACGAGTGGTAGTTCCTGTCGTATCAACATCCAACGATGAGCCATTTCCACCGGAATTTCTTCGTCCCAGTTTAACTTTTCCCTCCACAAGTCCTGTAGAAGGATTTTCACGGCAACAATTATCGGAGCGAGAAATCCCATCGGATCAAAGATTCGAGATGCGTCTGATAGTATTTTACGTTTGGTGAACTCAACGTTTTGGCTTAATTTTACCTTGTAAGAAAACATATCCTTTGAAGGACACCACTGCAATCCAAGAACCTTCACCGAATCAAACTCCTCAAATTCTATTGGAGACATCTCACGTTGGTCTTCTGGTAATGTCAATAACAGAGGCCAGCAATTTGTAGTCCACTTACGTAAGTTGAAACCTCCCGTTTTTAGCAGCTCTACCAATTCTTTTTGAAGGGCAATGACTTCATCTATGGTATCTGCGCCGGTGATGACATCATCAACGTAGAAGTCGTTTAAAACCGTTGCAGAAGATAAAGGGTAATCCTTACGTGAATCTAGAGCCAACTGCTTTAACGTTCGAACTGCTAAAAAGGGCGCACATGCGGTACCATACGTGACGGTTAAAAGCCTGTAGTGTTTAACCGGCTCCTCAGGCGTTTTCCGCCAAACAATTCTTTGGTAATCACAATGATCAGCTGCAACTCGAATTTGACGATACATCTTCTCGATGTCGCCCGATATAGTATACAAATGTCGCCGAAAACGAAGACAAACAGAAAATATGTCACGTTGTATGGTCGGACCAACAAGGAGTGAATCATTCAACGACAAAGAATGGTTAGTTATGGCGGACCCATCAAAAACGACCCTTATTTTTGTAGTGCTACTGTCATCCTTGAACACCGCATGGTGAGGAAGATAATAGCACCTGTTAGTTGGTTGATACACCTCAGCAGCAGGAACTTCTTCCATATGACCCAGTAACAAATATTCTTCCATAAATCAGTTATATTGATCCTTCAGAGATGGATTTGAAGCAAATCTCCGTTCGATTGAATGAAGGCGACGTAAGGAAACAGCAAAAGAATTCCCAAAATCCAACTTCTTATCAGTTTTAAATGGCAATCTTACTACAAAACGACCACTAGAAAGCCTTTCATGAGATGCAGCAAATAACTCTTCAGCCCGCTGGTCATCGATCGAGAGGGTGGGCTCATTAGAGATTTCCTCTAAACGCCAGAATTTCTCGAGATCAAATTCTTGCGAATGATCCAGCTGCGTACAAAATGTCTCAATAGCACTATCGAGACTATGAGTAATTTGTGTAGACCTTCCAGCTACAACTGATCCAAAAATTGTTGGAATTAGGTTAGGTATGCCACTTATTTTGTTATTGGTGGCTCCGGTTATAATATCGAACACTTTATCTGCTCCAATCAGAACATCAATAATACCAGGTTTATAAAAATAAGGATCAGCGAGTTCAAACGAGACTAGATTGCTTAAGTCGATGTTTTCAATCAATGAAGCCGGTAACAACGAAGTCAGTTTTGAAAGAACATGGCAGTTCACATCAACAAAGTTTGAATTAAATCGAGATGTCAGCCTTATTTTTACCATACCATTGGTAACACCTGCTGAGGTAGACGCAACTCCAAGCACAGGAATTCGAGAATGACTACGAGAAAGTCCTAAACGTTGAACAGCCTGTTCAGTAATGAATGAAACCTGAGACCCCGTATCAAGAAGCACACGAAGGTTTTGGAACGACATTTCTTTGTTCTGGGTTCTGACTACAGCAGTAGGCAGTATGGTCTTGGTCTTGATGGTTGGTTCAAATGAATGGTTATTAACCACAGGTGAGGGATCTGGATTTGAAGACAACGAATGAGACACGATAGGAACAGCAACTGTAGACTGGGTTTGATCTAAATTTGTGCGAACCGAAGATGAAGTTGCAGCTTCCTGGTGGATCAAAACATGGTGTCGAGATTTGCATAACTTGCAACGTTGGTGAGAAAAACATCTATTGGCTGCATGTCCTTGTCGTAAACAATTGAAACATAAGGAGTTATCTTTAGCAAAGCTTCTACGAGTATTGATATCAAAGGCTAGAAAATTCTTACAATTAACCAAACTATGATTTCCCTTGAATTGCAGACAGTTTTGAACAGATTCAACCACATGTGACCTTACTGCATTTTGAACCTTAGTCCGAGGTTTAGATGTACGAGCAGGCGTTGAACATGACTCCAAACAAGCACAGCGGTTTTGTAAAAACTCCAACAATTCATTCACTGTAGCACCTTCTTTTGACCCAAGATTTTCCGCCCAAGCTTGCTTCGTATCTGGGTCAAGCTTTTGTACTAACATATAAATAAGCCATGGGTCGCGACCATTTGTATCAAGAGCATTCAATCCTCTTATCACCTCGTCGGCACCATCAGTTATCTTTCTCAGCAAGGCTACATTCGAAGAATTTGTTACCGGTAGCGAAAGAAAAGAATGAATATATGATTGCACTATGAGTTGTGACCTATCAAAACGCTTCTCCAACCTGTCCCAAGCTTCAAAATAATTGCTGTCCGTAAGCTTCATATGACTAACGAGATCAGCAGCCGTACTACTCAAATATGTCTTGAGGTAGTAGAATTTTTGAGATGGAGTAAGTGAAGGATTCTGATCGACAGAACTAACAAACATGTCCTTAAATGCAGGCCAATCTGTGTAGTCACCCGAAAAAGTTGAAACTGATATTTTCGGTAGATTCACAGACGACTTGCTAGTGGAGTTCAACTTCTCCAAAAAGGCGGCTTGTTGTGTTGCTAGCTTTTCAGTCACTGATTCCTGAACAGGGTGTGACTTTACCTTTATGAAGCTCACAAAAACGGAATGAGCCACAAAATATTTGGCTTCGTATTCGAAGAACTCGGGTTCTGGATCGATGAAATCGACATCCTCAACGTGTTCATACATCTCGTCTTGGAGCGAAACAAAATCAGCCCAGGCTTCTTCCAACTTTTCTAAGCGAATTTGTAGCATAGACAGTCGAGTATTTATGTCCAAAGACGAAGCGAAATCCGCTGCCTTGGTCAGGCGTCCCTTGGCACGACCACGTTTTGCTTTGACCACATTCATAATTGACGACTAACACGTGAATTAATTAAAAAACGAGCAAAATTTACCATCCACAAAAAGCAAATATCTTTTTAACTCGTTTATATTTGCAATCGTTGCTCTTTCTTGAAACTGAGAATCAGTAAAATTTAATAAACACACCACAGAAACTTCCAAATGGTTCAATATAATTTGGCGAAGAAGGACCAGAATGTATTGGATTAATACCTTTATAATTTAGCGCACAAAAAAAAACCTTCAAAAAGATATTGACATCCCAAAAAACATTCATGCAACGACGAAGTAAAAAATGAACAACTCGCAAAAAATAACAGGTTACAATAATTTATTAAATTGCAGATGAGTTTCAACTTACAATAGATGTTTACTCTGTGGCGGTTCCGAATAGAAAGAGGACAATTAAAGTTTTAATTTTAGCAACAGCCAAAACATGTTTTCAATTAAGAGAAAAAGTACCACTAGAGAGTAACGTTTAGTTTAAAAGAATATTTCAATTTACAGCTAGAGAGTAATTTTCCAGTGAGCACAAAATTTGCAAATAGTTTAACAATTAAACAGTAATTTTTTAGATAATACAAAAGTATAAAAAAAAAACAGTAGGTTTACGAGAATTTACAAAATATACGGAAAGTTAACTCGTGTTTGGCAAAATGAAACAAAAATAACAAATCAAATTAAAGTTATTATAAAAAACATAATAAATTGAACATAAGTTTCAATAAATAATAAATAAAAGGAAAATAAATGATAAATAATAAATAATTGATATTTAGTCCTGAACATTCAGCCCCCCCTGAAAGACTCCGGTCTTTCAGCAAAAGGAAGTGGGGCAACTTTCACAATTGGACGAGTATATTCTCCATGCTTTGTCCTTACTGTGACAACTCTCACCTTGTTGTCTTGCCCTTGATGTGTTGCAACAATGCGACCAAGGATCCACTTAGATGGAGGAAAGTTTGGCTCCTTCAGCAAGACGACATCGCCAATGGATAAATTGGGTTTGGTGTTCTGCCATTTTTGTCTCTGTTGGAGGGATGTTAAGTATTCAATGTGCCATCTTCTCCAAAAACCTTGACTGAGTTTCTGTAAAAGATACCAGTTAGTGTAAATAGATATTTTAAAATTTACCATATCAGGTTGTGGTACAGAGGTGTAGGCCTCCCCAATCATGAAGTGCGACGCTGAAAGAGCACTTGGCTCAGTGTCCGATGTTTGCCACATTGGACGCGAATTAAGAAGTGCCTCAATTTTGGTGAGGAGAGTGTACATTTCCTCGTATGTTAAAATATGCTCTCCTATGACCCTCTTCAAGTGCTGCTTAACAGATTTAACGCCAGCTTCCCATAAGCCTTCAAAGTGAGGTGCAGATGGTGGCAGGAACTTCCAATTAATATTGTCCTTAGCGAGATGATCAATGACTAATTTCTGATGTTGCTGACTTAGGATGCATTGGTACATCTCGTTTAGTAGACGTTTTGCGCCATGAAAATTGGTTCCGTTATCGCTCCAAATTTCTGTGGGCTTTCCGCGACGAGCACAAAATCGATCCAACGCGAGAAGAAAAGTGTTCGACGTCAAGTCACCAACTAACTCAAGGTGAATACCTTTGGTGACAAAGCAAACAAAAAGAGCAATGTAGGCTTTCACGAATTTTGGATTTCGACCACGCGATAGTCTTAGCATTATAGGCCCTGCATAGTCACAACCAACCTTACTAAACGGCCGCGAAAAGCGAATTCTTTCAGCAGGAAGGTTTCCCATTAATTGTTTGGACGCATCACGACGCTGTCGAAAGCACGAAACACAATCATGCACAACCTTCCGCACTAGATTTCTAGAGCTAAAGATAGAATTTCTTTTTCAACAACGTGATCATAAGATTCACACCGGGATGTAAATAGTGTTCGTGAATATAATGCACAATTAGTTCAGATAAACGACTCGATTTACAGAGTATGATTGGGTGTTTTTCACGATATAAAAGTTCAGAGTTCTGTATACGACCACCAACTCTAAGTACACCATCCGAATCAAGAAACGGAGTTAGATTTAATAGTTTATGATTTCTCGATAATTCCTTTCCTTTTTGTAAGCGAGAACTTCCGACGAAAAGGCGGTCATCTGACTAAACTTTATTAACGTAATCTTAGCTTTTAAAAGTTCTGGGACACATAAAGGTTGATAGTTACGAAGCTCAGATTCTTCTTTAGGAATTCGAGCATTAAACCGAAACATTGTTGCCACTACTCTTTGACATTTGTACCATTTTGACGAGTTATTAAGAAGATTTTGTAATACATTTTCTTCGATGGCATTTGACATAAGTACCTGCATTTTCGGGTTTCTCCTTTCCTCCAACTGCTCTTCTGGAAACACTTTCACACAGGGATTTGAATACGGCCACTGATTCTTCTCCTGCCACAGCCACGAAGGTCCTTTCCACCACAGCTCGTTTGAACACAAAAGAGATGGTGGAATTCCTCGAGTTGCACAGTCAGCCGGATTATTTTTGGATCGCACGTGATTCCAAAGTTTGTGAGGAATCGATGACACAATCTCCGAAGTCCGATTTCCAATAAACACTGACCATTTTTTCGGAGGAGATGAGAGCCAGTGGAGCACGATTGACGAATCCGTTCAAGCAAAAACTTTCATTTCTTTATCCTGTAAAGAGATCTTAAGTTTATTTATTAGACGTGTTAATAATAGGGCTCCACAGAGTTCCAACCTAGGAAGAGACAAAACCTTGAGAGGAGAAACCTTACTCTTTGCAGATACCAATGCTATCGAGATAGAACCGTCCTCGTTCTTACTCCTGCAGTATACCACTGCCGCATATGCATCCAAAGATGCGTCACAAAATGCATGGAATTCATAATTCCTTTTGTTGGTCCATATGATTCTGGGAATATGAATAGCTTCAACGAGTGGTAGTTCCTGTCGTATCAACATCCAACGATGAGCCATTTCCACCGGAATTTCTTCGTCCCAGTTTAACTTTTCCCTCCACAAGTCCTGTAGAAGGATTTTCACGGCAACAATTATCGGAGCGAGAAATCCCATCGGATCAAAGATTCGAGATGCGTCTGATAGTATTTTACGTTTGGTGAACTCAACGTTTTGGCTTAATTTTACCTTGTAAGAAAACATATCCTTTGAAGGACACCACTGCAATCCAAGAACCTTCACCGAATCAAACTCCTCAAATTCTATTGGAGACATCTCACGTTGGTCTTCTGGTAATGTCAATAACAGAGGCCAGCAATTTGTAGTCCACTTACGTAAGTTGAAACCTCCCGTTTTTAGCAGCTCTACCAATTCTTTTTGAAGGGCAATGACTTCATCTATGGTATCTGCGCCGGTGATGACATCATCAACGTAGAAGTCGTTTAAAACCGTTGCAGAAGATAAAGGGTAATCCTTACGTGAATCTAGAGCCAACTGCTTTAACGTTCGAACTGCTAAAAAGGGCGCACATGCGGTACCATACGTGACGGTTAAAAGCCTGTAGTTTTTAACCGGCTCCTCAGGCGTTTTCCGCCAAACAATTCTTTGGTAATCACAATGATCTGCTGCAACTGGAATTTGACGATACATCTTCTCGATGTCGCCCGATATAGTATACAAATGTCGCCGAAAACGAAGACAAACAGAAAATATGTCACGTTGTATGGTCGGACCAACAAGGAGTGAATCATTCAACGACAAAGAATGGTTAGTTATGGCGGACCCATCAAAAACGACCCTTATTTTTGTAGTGCTACTGTCATCCTTGAACACCGCATGGTGAGGAAGATAATAGCACCTGTTAGTTGGTTGATACACCTCAGCAGCAGGAACTTCTTCCATATGACCCAGTAACAAATATTCTTCCATAAATTTGTTATATTGATCCTTCAGAGATGGATTTGAAGCAAATCTCCGTTCGATTGAATGAAGGCGACGTAAGGAAACAGCAAAAGAATTCCCAAAATCCAACTTCTTATCAGTTTTAAATGGCAATCTTACTACGAAACGACCACTAGAAAGCCTTTCATGAGATGCAGCAAATAACTCTTCAGCCCACTGGTCATCGATCGAGAGGGTGGGCTCATTAGAGATTTCCTCTAAACGCCAGAATTTCTCGAGATCAAATTCTTGCGAATGATCCAGCTGCGTACAAAATGTCTCAATAGCACTATCGAGACTATGAGTAATTTGTGTAGACCTTCCAACTACAACTGATCCAAAAATTGTTGGAATTAGGTTAGGTATGCCACTTATTTTGTTATTGGTGGCTCCGGTTATAATATCGAACACCCTATCTGCTCCAATCAGAACATCAATAATACCAGGTTTATAAAAATAAGGATCAGCGAGTTCAAACGAGACTAGATTGCTTAAGTCGATGTTTTCAATCAATGAAGCCGGTAACAACGAAGTCAGTTTTGAAAGAACATGGCAGTTCACATCAACAAAGTTTGAATTAAATCGAGATGTCAGCCTTATTTTTACCATACTATTGGTAACACCTGCTGAGGTAGACGCAACTCCAAGCACAGGAATTCGAGAATGACTACGAGAAAGTCCTAAACGTTGAACAGCCTGTTCAGTAATGAATGAAACCTGAGACCCCGTATCAAGAAGCACACGAAGGTTTTGGAACGACATTTCTTTGTTCTGGGTTCTGACTACAGCAGTAGGCAGTATGGTCTTACCATTGATGGTTGGTTCAAATGAATGGTTATTAACCACAGGTGAGGGATCTGGATTTGAAGACAACGAGTGAGACACGATAGGAACAGCAACTGTAGACTGGGTTTGATCTAAATTTGTGCGAACCGAAGATGAAGTTGCAGCTTCCTGGTGGACCAAAACATGGTGTCGAGATTTGCATAACTTGCAACGTTGGTGAGAAAAACATCTATTGGCTGGATGTCCTTGTCGTAAACAATTGAAACATAAGGAGTTATCTTTAGCAAAGCTTCTACGAGTATTGATATCAAAGGCTAGAAAATTCTTACAATTAACCAAACTATGATTTCCCTTACATTGCAGACAGTTTTGAACAGATTCAACCACATGTGACCTTACTGCATTTTGAACCTTAGTCCGAGGTTTAGATGTACGAGCAGGCGTTGAACATGATTCCAAACAAGCACAGCGGTTTTGTAAAAACTCCAACAATTCATTCACTGTAGCACCTTCTTTTGACCCAAGATTTTCCGCCCAAGCTTGCTTCGTATCTGGGTCAAGCTTTTGTACTAACATATAAATAAGCCATGGGTCGCGACCATTTGTATCAAGAGCATTCAATCCTCTTATCACCTCGTCGGCACCATCAGTTATCTTTCTCAGCAAGGCTACATTCGAAGAATTTGTTACCGGTAGCGAAAGAAAAGAATGAATATATGATTGCACTATGAGTTGTGACCTATCAAAACGCTTCTCCAACCTGTCCCAAGCTTCAAAATAATTGCTGTCCGTAAGCTTCATATGACTAACGAGATCAGCAGCCGTACTACTCAAATATGTCTTGAGGTAGTAGAATTTTTGAGATGGAGTAAGTGAAGGATTCTGATCGACAGAACTAACAAACATGTCCTTAAATGCAGGCCAATCTGTGTAGTCACCCGAAAAAGTTGAAACTGATATTTTCGGTAGATTCACAGACGACTTGCTAGTGGAGTTCAACTTCTCCAAAAAGGCGGCTTGTTGTGTTGCTAGCTTTTCAGTCACTGATTCCTGAACAGGGTGTGACTTTACCTTTATGAAGCTCACAAAAACGGAATGAGCCACAAAATATTTGGCTTCGTATTCGAAGAACTCGGGTTCTGGATCGATGAAATCGACATCCTCAACGTGTTCATACATCTCGTCTTGGAGCGAAACAAAATCAGCCCAGGCTTCTTCCAACTTTTCTAAGCGAATTTGTAGCATAGACAGTCGAGTATTTATGTCCAAAGACGAAGCGAAATCCGCTGCCTTGGTCAGGCGTCCCTTGGCACGACCACGTTTTGCTTTGACCACATTCATAATTGACGACTAACACGTGAATTAATTAAAAAACGAGCAAAATTTACCATCCACAAAAAGCAAATATCTTTTTAACTCGTTTATATTTGCAATCGTTGCTCTTTCTTGAAACTGAGAATCAGTAAAATTTAATAAACACACCACAGAAACTTCCAAATGGTTCAATATAATTTGGCGAAGAAGGACCAGAATGTATTGGATTAATACCTTTATAATTTAGCGCACAAAAAAAAACCTTCAAAAAGATATTGACATCCCAAAAAACATTCATGCAACGACGAAGTAAAAAATGAACAACTCGCAAAAAATAACAGGTTACAATAATTTATTAAATTGCAGATGAGTTTCAACTTACAATAGATGTTTACTCTGTGGCGGTTCCGAATAGAAAGAGGACAATTAAAGTTTTAATTTTAGCAACAGCCAAAACATGTTTTCAATTAAGAGAAAAAGTACCACTAGAGAGTAACGTTTAGTTTAAAAGAATATTTCAATTTACAGCTAGAGAGTAATTTTCCAGTGAGCACAAAATTTGCAAATAGTTTAACAATTAAACAGTAATTTTTTAGATAATACAAAAGTATAAAAAAAAAACAGTAGGTTTACGAGAATTTACAAAATATACGGAAAGTTAACTCGTGTTTGGCAAAATGAAACAAAAATAACAAATCAAATTAAAGTTATTATAAAAAACATAATAAATTGAACATAAGTTTCAATAAATAATAAATAAAAGGAAAATAAATGATAAATAATAAATAATTGATATTTAGTCCTGAACATTCAGCCCCCCCTGAAAGACTCCGGTCTTTCAGCAAAAGGAAGTGGGGCAACTTTCACAATTGGACGAGTATATTCTCCATGCTTTGTCCTTACTGTGACAACTCTCACCTTGTTGTCTTGCCCTTGATGTGTTGCAACAATGCGACCAAGGATCCACTTAGATGGAGGAAAGTTTGGCTCCTTCAGCAAGACGACATCGCCAATGGATAAATTGGGTTTGGTGTTCTGCCATTTTTGTCTCTGTTGGAGGGATGTTAAGTATTCAATGTGCCATCTTCTCCAAAAACCTTGACTGAGTTTCTGTAAAAGATACCAGTTAGTGTAAATAGATATTTTAAAATTTACCATATCAGGTTGTGGTACAGAGGTGTAGGCCTCCCCAATCATGAAGTGCGACGCTGAAAGAGCACTTGGCTCAGTGTCCGATGTTTGCCACATTGGACGCGAATTAAGAAGTGCCTCAATTTTGGTGAGGAGAGTGTACATTTCCTCGTATGTTAAAATATGCTCTCCTATGACCCTCTTCAAGTGCTGCTTAACAGATTTAACGCCAGCTTCCCATAAGCCTTCAAAGTGAGGTGCAGATGGTGGCAGGAACTTCCAATTAATATTGTCCTTAGCGAGATGATCAATGACTAATTTCTGATGTTGCTGACTTAGGATGCATTGGTACATCTCGTTTAGTAGACGTTTTGCGCCATGAAAATTGGTTCCGTTATCGCTCCAAATTTCTGTGGGCTTTCCGCGACGAGCACAAAATCGATCCAACGCGAGAAGAAAAGTGTTCGACGTCAAGTCACCAACTAACTCAAGGTGAATACCTTTGGTGACAAAGCAAACAAAAAGAGCAATGTAGGCTTTCACGAATTTTGGATTTCGACCACGCGATAGTCTTAGCATTATAGGCCCTGCATAGTCACAACCAACCTTACTAAACGGCCGCGAAAAGCGAATTCTTTCAGCAGGAAGGTTTCCCATTAATTGTTTGGACGCATCACGACGCTGTCGAAAGCACGAAACACAATCATGCACAACCTTCCGCACTAGATTTCTAGAGCTAAAGATAGAATTTCTTTTTCAACAACGTGATCATAAGATTCACACCGGGATGTAAATAGTGTTCGTGAATATAATGCACAATTAGTTCAGATAAACGACTCGATTTACAGAGTATGATTGGGTGTTTTTCACGATATAAAAGTTCAGAGTTCTGTATACGACCACCAACTCTAAGTACACCATCCGAATCAAGAAACGGAGTTAGATTTAATAGTTTATGATTTCTCGATAATTCCTTTCCTTTTTGTAAAGCGAGAACTTCCGACGAAAAGGCGGTCATCTGACTAAACTTTATTAACGTAATCTTAGCTTTTAAAAGTTCTGGGACACATAAAGGTTGATAGTTACGAAGCTCAGATTCTTCTTTAGGAATTCGAGCATTAAACCGAAACCGAAACATTGTTGCCACTACTCTTTGACATTTGTACCATTTTGACGAGTTATTAAGAAGATTTTGTAATACATTTTCTTCGATGGCATTTGACATAAGTACCTGCATTTTCGGGTTTCTCCTTTCCTCCAACTGCTCTTCTGGAAACACTTTCACACAGGGATTTGAATACGGCCACTGATTCTTCTCCTGCCACAGCCACGAAGGTCCTTTCCACCACAGCTCGTTTGAATACAAAAGAGATGGTGGAATTCCTCGAGTTGCACAGTCAGCCGGATTATTTTTGGATCGCACGTGATTCCAAAGTTTGTGAGGAATCGATGACACAATCTCCAAAGTCCGATTTCCAATAAACACTGACCATTTTTTCGGAGGAGATGAGAGCCAGTGGAGCACGATTGACGAATCCGTCCAAGCAAAAACTTTCATTTCTTTATCCTGTAAAGAGATCTTAAGTTTATTTATTAGACGTGTTAATAATAGGGCTCCACAGAGTTCCAACCTAGGAAGAGACAAAACCTTGAGAGGAGAAACCTTACTCTTTGCAGATACCAATGCTATCGAGATAGAACCGTCCTCGTTCTTACTCCTGCAGTATACCACTGCCGCATATGCATCCAAAGATGCGTCACAAAACGCATGGAATTCATAATTCCTTTTGTTGGTCCATATGATTCTGGGAATATGAATAGCTTCAACGAGTGGTAGTTCCTGTCGTATCAACATCCAACGATGAGCCATTTCCACCGGAATTTCTTCGTCCCAGTTTAACTTTTCCCTCCACAAGTCCTGTAGAAGGATTTTCACGGCAACAATTATCGGAGCGAGAAATCCCATCGGATCAAAGATTCGAGATGCGTCTGATAGTATTTTACGTTTGGTGAACTCAACGTTTTGGCTTAATTTTACCTTGTAAGAAAACATATCCTTTGAAGGACACCACTGCAATCCAAGAACCTTCACCGAATCAAACTCCTCAAATTCTATTGGAGACATCTCACGTTGGTCTTCTGGTAATGTCAATAACAGAGGCCAGCAATTTGTAGTCCACTTACGTAAGTTGAAACCTCCCGTTTTTAGCAGCTCTACCAATTCTTTTTGAAGGGCAATGACTTCATCTATGGTATCTGCGCCGGTGATGACATCATCAACGTAGAAGTCGTTTAAAACCGTTGCAGAAGATAAAGGGTAATCCTTACGTGAATCTAGAGCCAACTGCTTTAACGTTCGAACTGCTAAAAAGGGCGCACATGCGGTACCATACGTGACGGTTAAAAGCCTGTAGTGTTTAACCGGCTCCTCAGGCGTTTTCCGCCAAACAATTCTTTGGTAATCACAATGATCAGCTGCAACTCGAATTTGACGATACATCTTCTCGATGTCGCCCGATATAGTATACAAATGTCGCCGAAAACGAAGACAAACAGAAAATATGTCACGTTGTATGGTCGGACCAACAAGGAGTGAATCATTCAACGACAAAGAATGGTTAGTTATGGCGGACCCATCAAAAACGACCCTTATTTTTGTAGTGCTACTGTCATCCTTGAACACCGCATGGTGAGGAAGATAATAGCACCTGTTAGTTGGTTGATACACCTCAGCAGCAGGAACTTCTTCCATATGACCCAGTAACAAATATTCTTCCATAAATTTGTTATATTGATCCTTCAGAGATGGATTTGAAGCAAATCTCCGTTCGATTGAATGAAGGCGACGTAAGGAAACAGCAAAAGAATTCCCAAAATCCAACTTCTTATCAGTTTTAAATGGCAATCTTACTACAAAACGACCACTAGAAAGCCTTTCATGAGATGCAGCAAATAACTCTTCAGCCCGCTGGTCATCGATCGAGAGGGTGGGCTCATTAGAGATTTCCTCTAAACGCCAGAATTTCTCGAGATCAAATTCTTGCGAATGATCCAGCTGCGTACAAAATGTCTCAATAGCACTATCGAGACTATGAGTAATTTGTGTAGACCTTCCAGCTACAACTGATCCAAAAATTGTTGGAATTAGGTTAGGTATGCCACTTATTTTGTTATTGGTGGCTCCGGTTATAATATCGAACACCCTATCTGCTCCAATCAGAACATCAATAATACCAGGTTTATAAAAATAAGGATCAGCGCGTTCAAACGAGACTAGATTGCTTAAGTCGATGTTTTCAATCAATGAAGCCGGTAACAACGAAGTCAGTTTTGAAAGAACATGGCAGTTCACATCAACAAAGTTTGAATTAAATCGAGATGTCAGCCTTATTTTTACCATACCATTGGTAACACCTGCTGAGGTAGACGCAACTCCAAGCACAGGAATTCGAAAATGACTACGAGAAAGTCCTAAACGTTGAACAGCCTGTTCAGTAATGAATGAAACCTGAGACCCCGTATCAAGAAGCACACGAAGGTTTTGGAACGACATTTCTTTGTTCTGGGTTCTGACTACAGCAGTAGGCAGCAGGGTTACCTCTGAAGATTTTAAAGAGGAGTCAAAAAAGGAGTCCTGGGTGAAAAAAAAGAGTCCTCTATAAACTTCAAATAAAACACGAATAATTAGACATAAACTCTATATTTGAAAGAAGTTTAGTTTTCAACTCTCTCTTTTATACAACATAAAAAAGTTAAAAAAAAAAACAATTTTCCATACAAAAATGAACTTAAAAAATCGTATATTAATAGCCAAATTTTCAATAGTCAGTATAAGCAGTGAGTTAGTACTTTTGCTAGATTTAAAAGACTGACAAATTGGCAGTATTTCTGTTACAAAAGTGGTAAAAGAATAGAAAAATTCATTTTGACATTTTGTCTGTTTTTTTACAGAAATACTTCCATTTTTTTGGCCGTGTAAATCCAGCATTAATCTCCATGCAGTAAAATAATAAAAGAAATAGTCTGTCGGATGTGAATATTATGGTGTCTGTGACAGATCTAAAAAGTTAACTTTCACAGAATATTTGAAATGGCACCGTATAAGAATGGCATTATAAGAAAAGGGTTGAACGAATTCATTTCGAAAGCATAGGTGTATTCACTTTATATATTTTATTTGTTGGTTTACAAAAATTCCCCACTTAAGGTAGAACCGCACTTGGCGGAACTGCACTTCAGCGAAACCGTGCGCACTTTCGCACGAAACTTAACGAAACTTCACGTCGCGACACAGTTGGTCAGATTACCAACTTTATCGCATTGTGTCGCGCCGTGAAGTGCAGTTGTCGCTTAGTGCGATATAGCTCATACAATTTCCTACAAATAAGTCGTGAAGTTCAGTTCCGCTGAAGTGCAGTTCCGGCGAGTGCGGTCCTAGCTTTAAGCTGAATCAAATTTAATTTTTTTTCAAAAAGATGAGTCCTGGAATATGACTCTAACGAGTCGTCCCGAAGGTCATACTACGTTTTCACCAAAAGTTAATCTCGTTAAGATTTAATAAATCCTAGGAAGTGTTTTCAACGCACAAAAAGATTAAAAAGGAGATTAACTTTGACAGTACCTTTCAAATTGCAAATATTGTTTCATTTTTTCTTCTCAAGTGGAAGTTCGATTTGTATCAAACGATGAAAAAAAAATAGATTATCGAAAATGTTCTCTCGATTCTCGAATATTGTACTGAATATTGCGATAGGGGAATAGGTGTGTTAGATTTGTAAAATTATTGGCTCTATGAAGATTTAACAAGATTAATTTCTAATCTTCTTGATTTGAAGATTAAATCTTTGAAATTTGAAGGGGATTTAGGGTAAACCTACTTAAATCGCGGTTTAGCGGTCGGTAAAAACGTAGAAATGAAAAATGAAAAGGGAACGGTAAGAATGACGTTTTAAGAAAAAAGTTGAACGAATTCGTTTCCAAAGTATTCAATTGTATATTTTTTTGCTACATTTACAAAAAAGAGTCAAAATTTTAAAAAGGAGTCAAATTTCAAAAAGATGTGTCCTGGAGTCCCAGCGTTAAAAAAAGAGTCAAAGTGACTCTAAAGAGTCCCGAAGGTAACCATGGTAGGCAGTATGGTCTTGGTCTTGATGGTTGGTTCAAATGAATGGTTATTAACCACAGGTGAGGGATCTGGATTTGAAGACAACGAGTGAGACACGATAGGAACAGCAACTGTAGACTGGGTTTGATCTAAATTTGTGTGAACGGAAGATGAAGTTGCAGCTTCCTGGTGGACCAAAACATGGTGTCGAGATTTGCATAACTTGCAACGTTGGTGAGAAAAACATCTATTGGCTGCATGTCCTTGTCGTAAACAATTGAAACATAAGGAGTTATCTTTAGCAAAGCTTCTACGAGTATTGATATCAAAGGCTAAAAAATTCTTACAATAAACCAAACTATGATTTCCCTTACATTGCAGACAGTTTTGAACAGATTCAACCACATGTGACCTTACTGCATTTTGAACCTTAGTCCGAGGTTTAGATGTACGAGCAGGCGTTGAACATGACTCCAAACAAGCACAGCGGTTTTGTAAAAACTCCAACAATTCATTCACTGTAGCACCTTCTTTTGACCCAAGATTTTCCGCCCAAGCTTGCTTCGTATCTGGGTCAAGCTTTTGTACTAACATATAAATAAGCCATGGGTCGCGACCATTTGTATCAAGAGCATTCAATCCTCTTATCACCTCGTCGGCACCATCAGTTATCTTTCTCAGCAAGGCTACATTCGAAGAATTTGTTACCGGTAGCGAAAGAAAAGAATGAATATATGATTGCACTATGAGTTGTGACCTATCAAAACGCTTCTCCAACCTGTCCCAAGCTTCAAAATAATTGCTGTCCGTAAGCTTCATATGACTAACGAGATCAGCAGCCGTACTACTCAAATATGTCTTGAGGTAGTAGAATTTTTGAGATGGAGTAAGTGAAGGATTCTGATCGACAGAACTAACAAACATGTCCTTAAATGCAGGCCAATCTGTGTAGTCACCCGAAAAAGTTGAAACTGATATTTTCGGTAGATTCACAGACGACTTGCTAGTGGAGTTCAACTTCTCCAAAAAGGCGGCTTGTTGTGTTGCTAGCTTTTCAGTCACTGATTCCTGAACAGGGTGTGACTTTACCTTTATGAAGCTCACAAAAACGGAATGAGCCACAAAATATTTGGCTTCGTATTCGAAGAACTCGGGTTCTGGATCGATGAAATCGACATCCTCAACGTGTTCATACATCTCGTCTTGGAGCGAAACAAAATCAGCCCAGGCTTCTTCCAACTTTTCTAAGCGAATTTGTAGCATAGACAGTGGAGTATTTATGTCCACAGACGAAGCGTAATCCGCTGCCTTGGTCAGGCGTCCATTGGCATGACCACTTTTTTGCTTTGACCACATTCATAATTGACGACTAACACGTGAATTAATTAAAAAACGAGCAAAATTTAGCATCCACAAAAAGCAAATATCTTTTTAACTCGTTTATATTTGCAATCGTTGCTCTTTCTTGAAACTGAGAATCAGTAAAATTTAATAAACACACCACAGAAACTTCCAAATGGTTCAATATAATTTGGCGAAGAAGGACCAGAATGTATTGGATTAATACCTTTATAATTTAGCGCACAAAAAAAAACCTTCAAAAAGATATTGACATCCCAAAAAACATTCATGCAACGACGAAGTAAAAAATGAACAACTCGCAAAAAATAACAGGTTACAATAATTTATTAAATTGCAGATGAGTTTCAACTTACAATAGATGTTTACTCTGTGGCGGTTCCGAATAGAAAGAGGACAATTAAAGTTTTAATTTTAGCAACAGCCAAAACATGTTTTCAATTAAGAGAAAAAGTACCACTAGAGAGTAACGTTTAGTTTAAAAGAATATTTCAATTTACAGCTAGAGAGTAATTTTCCAGTGAGCACAAAATTTGCAAATAGTTTAACAATTAAACAGTAATTTTTTAGATAATACAAAAGTATAAAAAAAAACAGTAGGTTTACGAGAATTTACAAAATATACGGAAAGTTAACTCGTGTTTGGCAAAATGAAACAAACATAACAAATCAAATTAAAGTTATTATAAAAAACATAATAAATTGAACATAAGTTTCAATAAATAATAAATAAAAGGAAAATAAATGATAAATAATAAATAATGGATATTTAGTCCTGAACATTCAGCCCCCCCTGAAAGACTCCGGTCTTTCAGCAAAAGAAAGTGGGGCAACTTTCACAATTGGACGAGTATATTCTCCATGCTTTGTCTTTACTGTGACAACTCTCACCTTGTTGTCTTGCCCTTGATGTCTTGCAACAATGCGACCAAGGATCCACTTAGATGGAGGAAGGTTTGGCTCCTTCAGCAAGACGACATCGCCAATGGATAAATTGGGTTTGGTGTTCTGCCATTTTTGTCTCTGTTGGAGGGATGTTAAGTATTCAATGTGCCATCTTCTCCAAAAACCTTGACTGAGTTTCTGTAAAAGATACCAGTTAGTGTAAATAGATATTTTAAAATTTACCATATCAGGTTGTGGTACAGAGGTGTAGGCCTCCCCAATCATGAAGTGCGACGGTGAAAGAGCACTTGGCTCAGTGTCCGATGTTTGCCACATTGGACGCGAATTAAGAAGTGCCTCAATTTTGGTGAGGAGAGTGTACATTTCCTCGTATGTTAAAATATGCTCTCCTATGACCCTCTTCAAGTGCTGCTTAACAGATTTAACGCCAGCTTCCCATAAGCCTCCAAAGTGAGGTGCAGATGGTGGCAGGAACTTCCAATTAATATTGTCCTTAGCGAGATGATCAATGACTAATTTCTGATGTTGCTGACTTAGGATGCATTGGTACATCTCGTTTAGTAGACGTTTTGCGCCATGAAAATTGGTTCCGTTGTCGCTCCAAATTTCTGTGGGCTTTCCGCGACGAGCACAAAATCGATCCAACGCGAGAAGAAAAGTGTTCGACGTTAAGTCACCAACTAACTCAAGGTGAATACCTTTGGTGACAAAGCAAACAAAAAGAGCAATGTAGGCTTTCACGAATTTTGGATTTCGACCACGCGATAGTCTTAGCATTATAGGCCCTGCATAGTCACAACCAACCTTACTAAACGGCCGCGAAAAGCGAATTCTTTCAGCAGGAAGGTTTCCCATTAATTGTTTGGACGCATCACGACGCTGTCGAAAGCACGAAACACAATCATGCACAACCTTCCGCACTAGATTTCTAGAGCTAAAGATAGAATTTCTTTTTCAACAACGTGATCATAAGATTCACACCGGGATGTAAATAGTGTTCGTGAATATAATGCACAATTAGTTCAGATAAACGACTCGATTTACAGAGTATGATTGGGTGTTTTTCACGATATAAAAGTTCAGAGTTCTGTATACGACCACCAACTCTAAGTACACCATCCGAATCAAGAAACGGAGTTAGATTTAATAGTTTATGATTTCTCGATAATTCCTTTCCTTTTTGTAAGCGAGAACTTCCGACGAAAAAGCGGTCATCTGACTAAACTTTATTAACGTAATCTTAGCTTTTAAAAGTTCTGGGACACATAAAGGTTGATAGTTACGAAGCTCAGATTCTTCTTTAGGAATTCGAGCATTAAACCGAAACATTGTTGCCACTACTCTTTGACATTTGTACCATTTTGACGAGTTATTAAGAAGATTTTGTAATACATTTTCTTCGATGGCATTTGACATAAGTACCTGCATTTTCGGGTTTCTCCTTTCATCCAACTGCTCTCCTGGAAACACTTTCACACAGGGATTTGAATACGGCCACTGATTCTTCTCCTGCCACAGCCACGAAGGTCCTTTCCACCACAGCTCGTTTGAACACAAAAGAGATGGTGGAATTCCTCGAGTTGCACAGTCAGCCGGATTATTTTTGGATCGCACGTGATTCCAAAGTTTGTGAGGAATCGATGACACAATCTCCGAAGTCCGATTTCCAATAAACACTGACCATTTTTTCGGAGGAGATGAGAGCCAGTGGAGCACGATTGACGAATCCGTCCAAGCAAAAACTTTCATTTCTTTATCCTGTAAAGAGATCTTAAGTTTATTTATTAGACGTGTTAATAATAGGGCTCCACAGAGTTCCAACCTAGGAAGAGACAAAACCTTGAGAGGAGAAACCTTACTCTTTGCAGATACCAATGCTATCGAGATAGAACCGTCCTCGTTCTTACTCCTGCAGTATACCACTGCCGCATATGCATCCAAAGATGCGTCACAAAATGCATGGAATTCATAATTCCTTTTGTTGGTCCATATGATTCTGGGAATATGAATAGCTTCAACGAGTGGTAGTTCCTGTCGTATCAACATCCAACGATGAGCCATTTCCACCGGAATTTCTTCGTCCCAGTTTAACTTTTCCCTCCACAAGTCCTGTAGAAGGATTTTCACGGCAACAATTATCGGAGCGAGAAATCCCATCGGATCAAAGATTCGAGATGCGTCTGATAGTATTTTACGTTTGGTGAACTCAACGTTTTGGCTTAATTTTACCTTGTAAGAAAACATATCCTTTGAAGGACACCACTGCAATCCAAGAACCTTCACCGAATCAAACTCCTCAAATTCTATTGGAGACATCTCACGTTGGTCTTCTGGTAATGTCAATAACAGAGGCCAGCAATTTGTAGTCCACTTACGTAAGTTGAAACCTCCCGTTTTTAGCAGCTCTACCAATTCTTTTTGAAGGGCAATGACTTCATCTATGGTATCTGCGCCGGTGATGACATCATCAACGTAGAAGTCGTTTAAAACCGTTGCAGAAGATAAAGGGTAATCCTTACGTGAATCTAGAGCCAACTGCTTTAACGTTCGAACTGCTAAAAAGGGCGCACATGCGGTACCATACGTGACGGTTAAAAGCCTGTAGTGTTTAACCGGCTCCTCAGGCGTTTTCCGCCAAACAATTCTTTGGTAATCACAATGATCAGCTGCAACTCGAATTTGACGATACATCTTCTCGATGTCGCCCGATATAGTATACAAATGTCGCCGAAAACGAAGACAAACAGAAAATATGTCACGTTGTATGGTCGGACCAACAAGGAGTGAATCATTCAACGACAAAGAATGGTTAGTTATGGCGGACCCATCAAAAACGACCCTTATTTTTGTAGTGCTACTGTCATCCTTGAACACCGCATGGTGAGGAAGATAATAGCACCTGTTAGTTGGTTGATACACCTCAGCAGCAGGAACTTCTTCCATATGACCCAGTAACAAATATTCTTCCATAAATCAGTTATATTGATCCTTCAGAGATGGATTTGAAGCAAATCTCCGTTCGATTGAATGAAGGCGACGTAAGGAAACAGCAAAAGAATTCCCAAAATCCAACTTCTTATCAGTTTTAAATGGCAATCTTACTACAAAACGACCACTAGAAAGCCTTTCATGAGATGCAGCAAATAACTCTTCAGCCCGCTGGTCATCGATCGAGAGGGTGGGCTCATTAGAGATTTCCTCTAAACGCCAGAATTTCTCGAGATCAAATTCTTGCGAATGATCCAGCTGCGTACAAAATGTCTCAATAGCACTATCGAGACTATGAGTAATTTGTGTAGACCTTCCAGCTACAACTGATCCAAAAATTGTTGGAATTAGGTTAGGTATGCCACTTATTTTGTTATTGGTGGCTCCGGTTATAATATCGAACACTTTATCTGCTCCAATCAGAACATCAATAATACCAGGTTTATAAAAATAAGGATCAGCGAGTTCAAACGAGACTAGATTGCTTAAGTCGATGTTTTCAATCAATGAAGCCGGTAACAACGAAGTCAGTTTTGAAAGAACATGGCAGTTCACATCAACAAAGTTTGAATTAAATCGAGATGTCAGCCTTATTTTTACCATACTATTGGTAACACCTGCTGAGGTAGACGCAACTCCAAGCACAGGAATTCGAGAATGACTACGAGAAAGTCCTAAACGTTGAACAGCCTGTTCAGTAATGAATGAAACCTGAGACCCCGTATCAAGAAGCACACGAAGGTTTTGGAACGACATTTCTTTGTTCTGGGTTCTGACTACAGCAGTAGGCAGTATGGTCTTACCATTGATGGTTGGTTCAAATGAATGGTTATTAACCACAGGTGAGGGATCTGGATTTGAAGACAACGAGTGAGACACGATAGGAACAGCAACTGTAGACTGGGTTTGATCTAAATTTGTGCGAACCGAAGATGAAGTTGCAGCTTCCTGGTGGACCAAAACATGGTGTCGAGATTTGCATAACTTGCAACGTTGGTGAGAAAAACATCTATTGGCTGGATGTCCTTGTCGTAAACAATTGAAACATAAGGAGTTATCTTTAGCAAAGCTTCTACGAGTATTGATATCAAAGGCTAGAAAATTCTTACAATTAACCAAACTATGATTTCCCTTACATTGCAGACAGTTTTGAACAGATTCAACCACATGTGACCTTACTGCATTTTGAACCTTAGTCCGAGGTTTAGATGTACGAGCAGGCGTTGAACATGATTCCAAACAAGCACAGCGGTTTTGTAAAAACTCCAACAATTCATTCACTGTAGCACCTTCTTTTGACCCAAGATTTTCCGCCCAAGCTTGCTTCGTATCTGGGTCAAGCTTTTGTACTAACATATAAATAAGCCATGGGTCGCGACCATTTGTATCAAGAGCATTCAATCCTCTTATCACCTCGTCGGCACCATCAGTTATCTTTCTCAGCAAGGCTACATTCGAAGAATTTGTTACCGGTAGCGAAAGAAAAGAATGAATATATGATTGCACTATGAGTTGTGACCTATCAAAACGCTTCTCCAACCTGTCCCAAGCTTCAAAATAATTGCTGTCCGTAAGCTTCATATGACTAACGAGATCAGCAGCCGTACTACTCAAATATGTCTTGAGGTAGTAGAATTTTTGAGATGGAGTAAGTGAAGGATTCTGATCGACAGAACTAACAAACATGTCCTTAAATGCAGGCCAATCTGTGTAGTCACCCGAAAAAGTTGAAACTGATATTTTCGGTAGATTCACAGACGACTTGCTAGTGGAGTTCAACTTCTCCAAAAAGGCGGCTTGTTGTGTTGCTAGCTTTTCAGTCACTGATTCCTGAACAGGGTGTGACTTTACCTTTATGAAGCTCACAAAAACGGAATGAGCCACAAAATATTTGGCTTCGTATTCGAAGAACTCGGGTTCTGGATCGATGAAATCGACATCCTCAACGTGTTCATACATCTCGTCTTGGAGCGAAACAAAATCAGCCCAGGCTTCTTCCAACTTTTCTAAGCGAATTTGTAGCATAGACAGTGGAGTATTTATGTCCACAGACGAAGCGTAATCCGCTGCCTTGGTCAGGCGTCCCTTGGCACGACCACGTTTTGCTTTGACCACATTCATAATTGACGACTAACACGTGAATTAATTAAAAAACGAGCAAAATTTAGCATCCACAAAAAGCAAATATCTTTTTAACTCGTTTATATTTGCAATCGTTGCTCTTTCTTGAAACTGAGAATCAGTAAAATTTAATAAACACACCATAGAAACTTCCAAATGGTTCAATATAATTTGGCGAAGAAGGACCAGAATGTATTGGATTAATACCTTTATAATTTAGCGCACAAAAAAAAACCTTCAAAAAGATATTGACATCCCAAAAAACATTCATGCAACGACGAAGTAAAAAATGAACAACTCGCAAAAAATAACAGGTTACAATAATTTATTAAATTGCAGATGAGTTTCAACTTACAATAGATGTTTACTCTGTGGCGGTTCCGAATAGAAAGAGGACAATTAAAGTTTTAATTTTAGCAACAGCCAAAACATGTTTTCAATTAAGAGAAAAAGTACCACTAGAGAGTAACGTTTAGTTTAAAAGAATATTTCAATTTACAGCTAGAGAGTAATTTTCCAGTGAGCACAAAATTTGCAAATAGTTTAACAATTAAACAGTAATTTTTTAGGTAATACAAAAGTATAAAAAAAAACAGTAGGTTTACGAGAATTTACAAAATATACGGAAAGTTAACTCGTGTTTGGCAAAATGAAACAAAAATAACAAATCAAATTAAAGTTATTATAAAAAACATAATAAATTGAACATAAGTTTCAATAAATAATAAATAAAAGGAAAATAAATGATTAATAATAAATAATGGATATTTAGTCCTGAACAGCCTGTAAATATTGATCTTGGTTAAGTGGATTAGCCTGTGATAAGTTATTTGATGTGTTGGAAACATTTAAACTACTAGTAGGAACATTAAAATTATTTGGCGGTGGTTGTATGTCTGATAGTTGTCTAGATTTGCCAGTCTGTGTTCCCGAGTGAACATTATCATCAAGTCTAAAACTGTTGCGAGAATGTGAAGTTTGTAATAAATTTGACACCCTTTTGTTACGTCTTGAGTTATTCGGCTTTTGAGTAATATTTTCTTTTTGAAGAATTTCTCTCACAGTTGACAAGACGGAATAAAGCTGGGTATGAAAATTTTCAAGGCTTTGTCGTACACACGTCGATACATAATTTTTAATTGACTCATTAGGTTGAATGCTAAGATCCTGACTTGATGAATTATTATTTGCAGATGGTGGAATCATGATGTCTTCACCTTCAACCAGGTTAGCTATTTGATCAAAATTATTTTCAATATTAGATTGAATATTAAAATCTCGAATGGATCCTATCGGATCTGTAATCCAATTTTTATGAAGAGGTTTCTCAGCTCCAAGTGCTGGAGGATTAATTTTGATTGGAGTATGTTGAACTCTAGGGTTCGATAACCTAGGTGACCCTATACCTGGGTTCTCACCAAAATTTTCTCTCGATTTGGTTCCCGATCGGGTATTCACAGATTGACCTTTAGCTTTATTTTTAGGTATGGCACCTTGTGACATCGTAATTATGATTGTTTTAAACAATATATGTATAAAAATTAAAAAAATAAAGTTATACAATTGTATACAATAACGAAAATATGGGTAACGTTATAGATAGGTAGGTACTCGTATTAGAATGAATGAGTAGAAAAATTATTTCGAATAAATTTAAATTTTGATTATTGTATTGTATTTGTATTGTTTGTAACTATTCATAAATATTAGGGAAAGATAAAAGATGATAAAAGGTTGTAGCATTATAGAGGCTATATGATAAAGTGCATAACGAAGTAACATCTCTCTCTCAAAAAAAAACAAAATGAGTTGTGGAAACGGAGACTTAACATCTCTCCTTTCACTTCAACTCATCAAACGTAAACTGGATTTCCTTGTTCGCTAAAGAATGTATAACCGTTGGAGACAACTAAACTTTCGATTGATCCACTACAGAACTAAACCAAAGATACAAGAAAATCTCTAACTTACGCTCAAAGACAAACAAGTGATATGTAAAAGCAGCTCTGATAGGTTTTCTCCCTTGCGGATTAACGCTTATCGGCCTCTGTTTACTAATTAAACAAAAATCCTAAACTTCTCATATTAATGCTACACATTAATAAAATAGGCCTAGTCGTTGGGCGCCATATTATTTTGTGAAGGTTGGGAGTTGGGTGGAAATATCCCTTTATAATCAGCAGGTGGCACGCTTGTGTGAGCTCGGCTACGCTCGCCGGATGGGGGGGATCTTGCTGATTAAACCCTTCAAAAATAAAAATAATTCGTGCCAAAAAAAAGATATACTGAAACATATAAAAAAAAATAACAAATTGAGAGAAAAGGAGTTTACTTCGTCTTAACATGGACACAACCGGTGTTAAATTGTGTTAACCATAAGGTTGATTGGCATCCCTTATCCAATAGTAACAAGTTACCTCCATGCTACACATGCCAGCAAAAAAAATTATGTAAGTGCAGCCCCTGAATGTGCTTACATCACACATCCTCCATTACCTCACCATTCTTCACCCCCTACCCTTCCCTATAAAAAAAAGAATTATAACTTCATCATTATCCTATTTTAAAGAATTAACAACTTCATTAATTTTCATTTCAAAATTCATTGTTTTGCTTTTTATTTAATTTTTATTCTTAAAAAACTAACAATGTAATCAGCTGTATGCTTACTTTTAAACTTATCAGGTCAATGACATTAAAGATTCTTTTGCTTATAAGATCTATAGATCAGCTGATTGATTTTACATAAAAACTAAATCAAGTTCTCTTTTGAGTGAATCAAAGATCAACGCACTTGAGCGTAACTATGATTATCTGTAAATTATGGGTAGTTTTTATGCAGACTTTGTGCAGACACAGTTGATAAAAAAAAATAACAATTATTTAGAAGGAAATATTAATTAAGAGAAATTTAGTAAAGAGAGTTTTTGTCGTACAGTGTGCAGACTTTATGCAGACTTTGAATTATAAAAAACTGAGATTATATTACAAAAAAAAAAAAATGCGTTTACGTTATCGTTTTAAGAGTTTTAAATCTTATCTGTACAAAAAAATTGAATAACAAGCTTAATCCTTGAAATTTAAAATTTAATGTAGTGATGAGAAAAAAAAAATAAAGATTTTGATTCTTCAAATGAAGTTGAAATTCCACTTTTTTTTTTTTTAAATTAGTTTGATTTACCAATATTAGACCAAAACAAAAATAAAAAAATTAAGTTACTCACTTATTGATTTTTTTATGACGATCGGGAACCATCCAACGTTGTGCTCAAAAGTATTCGTCTTTAGGTTAGGTTTTGTGATGTACTTTTTATTTAAAGCTGAGGTTAAGCTCGCCGGTCTACCGGGCTTCCTTTCAAAGAAGTACGTAACTTTAGATTACAGGTCTGTTCCTTTATTTCCCAAAAAATTGTTATATTAATTTTACATTAGTTCGACTTAGATTTAAAAATACAAGGTTTGCTTTTAGAGAATAGCTTTGATTAATTGCTTCTGCCGAGGGCGTCCTGTGATTTCTTATAATCTTTCGGGCGTTGGCGGTATCTGCAGGAGTCTTCTTACGTGTCCTCTTCGGCGGTTAGGTTCCCTTGGACGAATGGCGTATTTAGGTTTACGGATGAATCTGGGAAGTACTGGTAAACCAGGCAATCACGGACGAATCCGGCAATCACAGACGAATCTGGCAATCACTGGCGAACCAGGCAATCACGGACGAATCCGGCAATCACAGACGAATCTGGCAATCACTGGCGAACCAGGCAATCACGGACGAATCCGGCAATCACGGACGAATCCGGCAATCACAGACGAATCTGGCAATCACTGGCGAACCAGGCAATCACGGACGAATCCGGCAATCACGGACGAATCCGGCAACCACAGACGAATCTGGCAATCACTGGCGAACCAGGCAATCACGGACGAATCCGGCAATCACGGACGAATCCGGCAATCACAGACGAATCTGGCAATCACTGGCGAACCAGGCAATCACGGACGAATCCGGCAATCACGGATGAATCCGGCAATCACAGACGAATCTGGCAATCACTGGCGAACCAGGCAATCACGGACGAATCCGGCAATCACGGACGAATCCGGCAATCACAGACGAATCTGGCAATCACAGACGAATCTGGCAATCACTGGCGAACCAGGCAATCACGGACGAATCCGGCAATCACGGACGAATCCGGCAATCACAGACGAATCTGGCAATCACTGGCGAACCAGGCAATCACGGACGAATCCGGCAATCACGGATGAATCCGGCAATCACAGACGAATCTGGCAATCACTGGCGAACCAGGCAATCACGGACGAATCCGGCAATCACGGACGAATCCGGCAATCACAGACGAATCTGGCAATCACAGACGAATCTGGCAATCACTGGCGAACCAGGCAATCACGGACGAATCCGGAAATCACAGACGAATCCGGCAATCACTGACGAATCTGGCAATCACTGGCGAACCAGGCAATCACGGAAGAATCCGGCAATCACGGACGAATCCGGCAATCACAGACGAATCTGGCAATCACTGGCGAACCAGGCAATCACGGACGAATCCGGCAATCACAGACGAATCTGACAATCACAGACGAATCTGGCAATCACTGGCGAACCAGGCAATCACGGACGAATCCGGAAATCACGGACGAATCCGGCAATCACAGACGAATCTGGCAATCACTGGTGAACCAGGCAATCACGGACGAATCCGGCAATCACGGACGAATCCGGCAATCAACCTTAAAAAAATCTCGAGACCCCTTACCGCTGGTGGGGGCAAGTCTTTTAATTATTTTTGGGTTGTATTGTTACCTATTGATATTTTATTCTGCGGCTCTGGTATTTATTCCTTCGATGTGCACTCGTCGGCTGCTTAATTTGAACTGTCCTCTGGTCGTCTGAATGACCTCCTCTTATATAGCTCATCAGAGCAACCAAATGTGAGTTATAATTCACTAAAGAGCAATATTATATGAGTTGGTGGTTGCTAGCTATGTCATCTATTTGATAAGCATTTGTTGTACATAAGTATTCACCACGCTTAATGCTCCTGAGTGGTGTGGTGAATTTAATCGTGGGCATATGGTAGCTTGGTTAATTATCAGTTGTTGACGACACCTCGTCGTACATGCATGGCTATGCGAGCATGTAGCTGGTCCGGTAAGTATTTTTAATTTGTTATAAAGGAAACAGGTGCGTAGGTGGGGGAGTATAGGCGGTTATTGTGAACTAGGGCTGATATGTTATGGTTGGTTGGCTATGGTTTTGCCAAAGTCATAGCAACTGGGGCGTAGTCTGGCGGGGGAAGTGTTTAAATTGTAATGCTTCATTACAGTTTCTTTTTTATAGACAATGTATAATTAATAATTTATTTATTTAAGTTTTTGGTTATGATTTGGTAGGTATGTTTAGTTTCCTTTGACTATATTTTTTTTTCTTCTCTTATTTTTTTTTCTATCACTCACACTTTACATTATTTTTGGAATTTTAATTTATTTTTAAATTATAAGAATGTTTTAGCTATTTATGTATATATACGATTTTACTTAGTAATTTTAGGAATTTGGTTAGGTAGTTATGTAAATTTGCACGTGTTTTAAGTAAATTTTTTTTTTGTTGGTTGCATTTTGTAAATTTGGTTTTATTTTTTTTTTTTCTGCTCTTAGGTTATATGGATCTCAATGTAATTGTGTAATTCCGAGGTTAGGTTCTGACTGACCATGTGGTTCTGGGTTGACTGCGTAAGCTGAGCACATGTGGGGAGTCTCGAATTTTTCGTCGTGGTGGACTAATTGCCAGTCTAATTTGCCAGATTCAGCTTAATAGTGAATATGGAAACGATAGGCAACGGGTGCTTATCGATGATGAAAGCTGAATCACAGGCTTGTGACGTGACAATAATCTCGTTGTTCACGCTATTGGTAGATCCGTATATCTTAGGAGTCGAGCGAATCACGTAAATTCTGAAAAGGTGAGAGTTTTATTGTAACTTCTCATGCAAAAATGGTTCAGAATTCGACACTGTAATTAAGGTAGATATGGTTAAGTTTAAAGTAGGCCTAAGGTTTACTTTAATAAAAATGATAATTTTTGGTACTTACATATTGAAAAGTATGTTGGAAAATTTTCAATGCAACGAGGGGGATGAATCGACTGACTCAAGATAAGGTTTTCGCAGAAAAGAAAGTTCGAGTATGGCGGAAGTGAAAATACAGCTGATGTCTTTTGGTAGAATTTTCGAAAAGGAAATGAGAACTAGTTCAGTGGTTCTTTCGAACAAAAAAAAAATATTTTGTAGTTTTTGGGTTGGCTTACATCTTCTGAGTTGAATATTAATTGAAGCTTTCGTAGTTATATGGTAGCTTTGTAGTGGTTATCTTAGTAAATTTCGTATTTATATTTGAGATTCATCACAAAACCATTGATTTAGATCATGTGAGAAAGAAATGGAATTCGATTTGTTGTTTAAATGTAACGTGTGGCTCGACCCATGCCCTGAGATATGAGTCTCCCGATTTTTTTTTTTATTATACCTTAAGGTCTTTTGAGTGGAAAATTCCCACTGTTTTTCCCTTCGTGTCCGCTACTTCATAAAGTGCGTTTCCTACTACTCGTACTACCCTACACTTGAGATATTTCGGACAGAATTTTGCATTTATTTTTTTTCCCGCGTCACTTTGGACAAAATTCCTTCTGTAAATTTCTTGAACTGGACCCATGTTCTGTAACTCAGCGATAACTTTTCGAGGCGATAAACGGCGAAAAATGGAACAAAACCCATAGGATTCCTATGAGTTTTAATCCATTTTTGTTCCATTTTTCGCCGTTTCTCGCCACGAAAAGTTATCGCCGAGTTACAGAACATGGGTCCTGGTCTGAATTTTTTGTCAGATGATCTCAGATTATATGTCTTTGCATGTTTATCAAACGCATTTTTAAGATGTTCTTTCAAATGCTCTTGAATAAGATTTACACGGTCAGCTTTACCCACCATCTAGAATTCTTGGTCATTTAAAAGTTGAAGTTTTTGTAATAATGGATAAATCCCACCGTGTGTTACCATTTGTGTCCCAAATAACGAAAATACGGTGTCTTAGTGGTTGACTGATGTACTGAGGTGCAAAGAGATTGTTGAATTTCAGGAATAAATCGATCCCAATCCCGATGATCTTTTTAAATATAAGAACGAATACCTACTAAAATAGTCTGGTTTACGCGTTCAGGCGCATTTGATTGTGGCGAGTACAATGCTGTTCGCATATGCCTTATGCCGTGCTTTTCTAGATGTTGTTTAAATTGAGCTGACACGAATTGTTTGCCATTTTCTGTGGCACACCAAAAATGCTATAAACGGTTTGTTCTAAAAAGTTAATGACTGACTGTGTGTTCGCTTTAGCCATTGGCTTCAAAAGCACAAATTTAGTAAGATGGTCTAGTAAAACGAAGAGGTATATATTACCCTTTTTAGATCTCACATACGGACCCATAAAATCAATATATAATTTTTGGAAAGGTCTCTCAAACGTAGTGTGGACAGTCATGGGTGGTCTTATAACCTTATTTGCCTTTTTGCTTTCCTTACACATGTCACAGTGAGCAATGAATTCCTTCACGTCTTTCGCCATTTTTAGCCAAAAATAATAGTTTCGCAACCTTTCCAGTGTTTTTGCTATACCACCATGACTACAATTCGGAGGTGAATGAGCTTTTTCAATGAGTTCTAAAGCCAGACTTTGGGGAATCCAAAGTCGCCATTGGAGGTCAGTTTTTTCAACATCGCCATCCGAAGGAAAGAACTTTCTGTAAATAAGATTGTCAGAAATCTTGAGATCTGGATTTTGGTTTGGATCTGTTTGAATTTTCTCTATTAACAAAGTGTACTCTTCTGACTTGAAATAATCGGATTCGAGATCTACGGCTAAACTACTTTGTACTACGTCATCAATGCTTTCAATGAATGCTCGTGACAACGCGTCTGGCACAACATTTGCTGACCCTTTCCGGTGTTCGATTTCGAAATCGAATGCCTGCAGCTTAAGAGACCATCTGGCAAATCGCCCGCTCAAATCTTTCAGATCCATAAGCCCTTTGAGGCTAGAATGGTCTGTAATGATCCGAAAGTGTGAGCCCTCGATATACGGCCGGAATTTTTTTATTGCCAGAACAGCTGCAAGGCACTCTTTTTCGGTAACCGTGTAGTTAGCTTGACACGCGTTCAATTTTTGTGAGTAAAAAGCAATGGGCTGCACTTCATTTGCATTATTGATTTGGAATAACACTGCCCCCACTCCTTGATCTGACGCATCGCACTGTACTGAAAACATTTTGGTATAGTCAGGATTGTTCAATAGAGGAGCCGATGTCAACGCCTTTTTAAGCTCATCGAATGAAATAATGGCTGCAGGAGTGATTTCAAATTTTTTGTTGGTTTTTTTGAGCATATCGGTTATGGGGGCTGTAAGACTGGCAAAATTTTTGATGAATCTGCGATACCAGCCGCACATCCCAAGAAATCTGCGCACCTGTTTCACGCTTTTTGGAATTGGAAAATCGTTTATCCCTTGCACCTTTTCTGGGTTTAATGTGACCATTACCAACTATGTACCCTAAAAATCTTAATTCCCGAAAACAAAATTTGGATTTCACCACATTGATCGTAAGGTTTTCATTTTTTAAACATTGTGCGACTGTTTCAAGCCGTTGCATATGAGTGTTGAAGTCAGCAGAAATAACAAGCAGATCGTCTATGTACACAAAAACAAATTCTCTTAGTGCCGATGGAATAACTTTGTCCATTACGCGACACATTCTTGCCGGTGCATTACATGCTCCAAATGGCATTACTGTGAACTGCATGAGTGATCTGCCTGGCACAGTAAATGCTGTTTTCTCTCTGGACTTTTCATCGAGGGGAATTTGCCAATATGCGTCCTTAAGGTCAATGCTGGAGATATAATGTGTATCGCCAAGGCGACTAAGCACTGCATCGATGTTATGGATAGGATTTGCATCCTTCTTTGTCAGGGCATTTAATTTTCGATAATCGATACATAATCTATTTTTGACAGGTTTTCTGACTAATACAACCGGTGATGACCACGGGCTTTCACATTCTTCGATTATCCCTAACGACAGCATTCGATCTATTTCTTCGTTAATGAGTGATTGTATGACAGGCGACACCGGATAACTCCTTTGCTTTATAGGTTCTGCCGTACCCGTGTCAATGACATGAGCATCAACAGTGGTCTTACCTAATCCTAACTTGGAAAAGGAAGGAAATTTCTCAATTACGGCTTCCAATGCCTTTGCTTGGTCATTGGTCAAATTGTGCTTTGTGGTCTTTGGGTCATCGGTCATAATTTCAGAAACTACAATTGGGGAAATTTGGAACTCTAACCAAAAATCGATACCTAGGTACAAAGATTGAGTAAGCGAGGGGACAAGATATAAATCAATACTACGAGTGGTGTTATTATAAAATATAGGAACGTTAATTCTTCCAACTATTCGTTGGTTACTTCCATCCGCTGTCTTGATGTCTGATTCAAAATTAATAACAGTCAACTTGTTACGTTTAACAAAATTTTCACATCCCTGTCCTAGACATGAAATGGAAGCACCACTATCAAGAAGGCCTTTTATATCCTCATTACCAATTCGAACCGTGGCATACGGGCGATGATCATTTTCAGACATGATGTGCGAAGACTCTATCAATCGTGTAAAAACACGTCTCTTTTTTTTTCTCTGCAATGATTTGTTTATTTTTTTCGTGGGGTTTACTGAATTCATTTCTTCAACCGAAAATATTTTTGCGCGTAGTTCGTTATATCGTTTAAGTCTCTCTTCGTATGTTTTGTATGGTCTAGTTATGGCTATCTTGTTTCTTGTATCGGGGATCGCGAAGACAACTGATTGGTTTGTAGATCTGACTAGGTCATCTGTATTTGTATTATTATCATTTGAATTTAAACCGGGTTTGGTTTGGTTGAGCGAGACTCCCCGGTGGTCTTCTCGCTCGGTTTCCGGTTTTCCGAACTCGGATTGCAAGTCGGACACTGCGGAGTTGTGTACCCGTCCAAACCACATCTATAGCAAAATAATTTTCTTTCTGCAGATAAACAATTCATAATTGAATGTCCATCTTTTTTGCAGTTAAAGCATTTGCGGTTCCGTATAGGAAAAGCTTTGCTTTCTATAGCGTTTATATCTTCATCTGCATAATAGATGTAATCTTGGTGATCTATTTCATGAACATTTTTCTGCGTACCATATTGGCCAAATCGCATTCGAGATGCATCTATGGAAGCTAACATTTTCTCAGTCTTCCGGCACTCCTCGCGCAAATGTTCTAACGAGAAAATCGACATAGGGTTAATATACTGCATTAAACGAGTGTTGAGATTGTCTTTCACAATTTTCAAAATATCTGTTTCTCGTATTGGTTCTCGTAAACGGTTACGGAGATCAAGAATCGAATTATAATAATCATCGAATGATTCGGTGGAGAGCTGGCGGCGTTCCATCATACGTTTTATTATTTCAAAATTGGTTTCGTAGCTGCGGTACTGTATCAGTAAGGAACCACGCAAATCATTCCATTCCATACTAGGATTAACACGTGACTACCGCCAAAACCAAGTCTGTGCATTTCCGGTCAAAAGAAGATGGAAATTTTTAACTACATCAGCCCAAGGCATTCGATAATTTTCTCTCAGTTTTTCCACACGGAAAATAAAATCTTCAATCGACATCGACTTTTCGGTGCCTTCAAATTTAAGCCCCCATCGATCGAGATCAAATTTGCGACTAAGGTCGCAATAAATTCGATTCGCCTGTAAATATTGATCTTGGTTAAGTGGATTAGTCTGTGATAAGTTATTTGATGTATTGGAACCATTTAAACTACTAGTAGGAACATTAAAATTATTTGCCTGTGGTTGTATGTCTGATAGTTGTCTAGATTTGCCAGTCTGTGTTCCCGAGTGAACATTATCATCAAGTCTAAAACTGTTGCGAGAATGTGAAGTTTGTAATAAATTTGACACCCTTTTGTTACGTCTTGAGTTATTCGGCTTTTGAGTAATATTTTCTTTTTGAAGAACTTCTCTCACAGTTGACAAGACAGAATAAAGCTGGGTATGAAAATTTTCAAGGCTTTGTCGTACACACGTCGATACATAATTTTTAATTGACTCATTAGGTTGAATGCTAAGATCCTGACTTGATGAATTATTATTTGCAGATGGTGGAATCATGATGTCTTCACCTTCCACCAGGTTAGCTATTTGATCAAAATTATTTTCAATATTAGATTGAATATTAAAATCTCGAATGGATCCTATCGGATCTGTAATCCAATTTGTATGAAGAGGTTTCTCAGCTCCAAGTGCTGGAGGATTAATTTTGATTGGAGTATGTTGAACTCTAGGGTTCGATAACCTAGGTGACCCTATACCTGGGTTCTCACCAAAATTTTCTCTCGATTTGGTTCCCGATCGGGTATTCACAGATTGACCTTTAGCTTTATTTTTAGGTATGGCACCTTGTGACATCGTAATTATGATTGTTTTAAACAATATATGTATAAAAATTAAAAAAATAAAGTTATACAATTGTATACAATTGTATACAATTGTATACAATAACGAAAATATGGGTAACGTTATAGATAGGTAGGTACTCGTATTAGAATGAATGAGTAGAAAAATTATTTAGAATAAATTTAAATTTTGATTATTGTATTGTATTTGTATTGTTTGTAACTATTCATAAATATTAGGGAAAGATAAAAGATGATAAAAGGTTGTAGCATTATAGAGGCTATATGATAAAGTGCATAACGAAGTAACATCTCTCTCTCAAAAAAAAACAAAATGAGTTGTGGAAACGGAGACTTAACATCTCTCCTTTCACTTCAACTCATCAAACGTAAACTGGATTTCCTTGTTCGCTAAAGAATGTATAACCGTTGAAGACAACTAAACTTTCGATTGATCCACTACAGAACTAAACCAAAGATACAAGAAAATCTCTAATTTACGCTCAAAGACAAACAAGTGATATGTAAATGCAGCTCTGATAGGTTTTCTTCCTTGCGGATTAACGCTTATCGGCCTCTGTTTACTAATTAAACAAAAATCCTAAACTTCTTATATTAATGCTACACATTAATAAAATAGGCCTAGTCGTTGGGCGCCATATTATTTTGTGAAGGTTGGGAGTTGGGTGGAAATATCCCTTTATAATCAGCAGGTGGCACGCTTGTGTGAGCTCGGCTACGCTCGCCGGATGGGGGGGATCTTGCTGATTAAACCCTTCTAAAATAAAAATAATTCGTGCCAAAAAAAAGATATACTGAAACATATAAAAAAAAATAAAAAATTGAGAGAAAAGGAGCTTACTTCGTCTTAACATGGACACAACCGGTGTTAAATTGTGTTAACCATAAGGTTGATTGGCATCCCTTATCCAATAGTAACAAGTTACCTCCATGCTACACATGCCAGCAAAAAAAATTATGTAAGTGCAGCCCCTGAATGTGCTTACATCACACATCCTCCATTACCTCACCATTCTTCACCCCCTACCCTTCCCTATAAAAAAGAATTATAACTTCATCATTATCCTATTTTAAAGAATTAACAACTTCATAAATTTTCATTTCAAAATTCATTGTTTTGCTTTTTATTTAATTTTTATTCTTAAAAAACTAACAATGTAATCAGCTGTATGCTTACTTTTAAACTTATCAGGTCAATGACATTTAAGATTCTTTTGCTTATAAGATCTATAGATCAGCTGATTGATTTTACATAAAAACTAAATCAAGTTCTCTTTTGAGTGAATCATAGATCAACGCACTTGAGCGTAACTATGATTATCTGTAAATTATGGGTAGTCTTTATGCAGACTTTGTGCAGACACAGTTGTTGATAAAAAAAATAACAATTATTTAGAAGGAAATATTAATTAAGAGAAATTTAGTAAAGAGAGTTTCTGTCGTACAGTGTGCAGACTTTATGCAGACTTTGAATTATAAAAAACTGAGATTATATTACAAAAAAAAAAAAATGCGTTTACGTTATCGTTTTAAGAGTTTTAAATCTTATCTGTACAAAAAAATTGAATAACAAGCTTAATCCTTGAAATTTAAAATTTAATGTAGTGATGAGAAAAAAAAAATAAAGATTTTGATTCTTCAAATGAAGTTGAAATTCCACTTTTTTTTTTTTTTAAATTAGTTTGATTTACCAATATTAGACCAAAACAAAAATAAAAAAATTAAGTTACTCACTTATTGATTTTTTTATGACGATCGGGAACCATCCAACGTTGTGCGCACAATGATGATGAACTCTTCGTATTCGTCTTTAGGTTAGGTTTTGTGATGTACTTTTTATTTAAAGCTGAGGTTAAGCTCGCCGGTCTACCGGGGTTCCTTCCAAAGAAGTACGTAACTTTAGATTACAGGTCTGTTCCTTTATTTCCCCAAAAAATTCTTATATTAATTTTACATTAGTTCGACTTAGATTTAAATATACAAGGTTTGCTTTTAGAGAATAGCTTTGATTAATTGCTTCTGCCGAGGGCGTCCTGTGATTTCTTATATTCTTTCGGGCGTTGGCGGTATCTGCAGGAGTCTTCTTACGTGTCCTCTTCGGCGGTTAGGTTCCCTTGGACGAATGGCGTGGTTTACGGATGAATCTGGGAAGTACTGGTAAACCAGGCAATCACGGACGAATCCGGCAATCACAGACGAATCTGGCAATCACTGGCGAACCAGGCAATCACGGACGAATCCGGCAATCACGGATGAATCCGGCAATCACAGACGAATCTGGCAATCACTGGCGAACCAGGCAATCACGGACGAATCCGGCAATCACGGATGAATCCGGCAATCACAGACGAATCTGGCAATCAGTGGCGAACCAGGCAATCACGGACGAATCCGGCAATCACGGACGAATCCGGCAATCACAGACGAATCTGGCAATCACTGGCGAACCAGGCAATCACGGACGAATCCGGCAATCACGGACGAATCCGGCAATCACAGACGAATCTGGCAATCACTTGCGAACCAGGCAATCACGGACGAATCCGGCAATCAACCTTAAAAAAATCTCGAGACCCCTTACCGCTGGTGGGGGGAAGTCTTTTAATTATTTTTGGGTTGTTTTGTTACCTATTGATATTTTATTCTGCGGCTCTGGTATTTATTCCTTCGATGTGCACTCGTCGGCTGCTTAACTTGAACTGTCCTCTGGTCGTCTGAATGACCTCCACTTATATAGCTCATCAGAGCAACCAAATGTGAGTTACAATTCACTAAAGAGCAATATTATATGAGTTGGTGGTTGCTAGCTATGTCATCTATTTGATAAGCATTTGTTGTACATAAGTATTCACCACGCTTAATGCTCCTGAGTGGTTATGTGAATTTAATCGTGGGCATATGGTAGCTTGGTTAATTATCAGTTGTTGACGACACCTCGTCGTGCATGCATGGCTATGCGAGCATGACGCTGGTCCGGTAAGTATTTTTAATTTGTTATAAAGGAAACAGGTGCGTAGGTGGGGGGGGGGTATAGGCGGTTATTGTGAACTAGGGCTGATATGTTATGGTTGGTTGGCTATGGTTTTGCCAAAGTCATAGCAACTGGGGCGTAGTCTGGCGGGGGAAGTGTTTAAATTGTAATGCTTCATTACAGTTTCTTTTTTATAGACAATGTATAATTAATAATTTATTTATTTAAGTTTTTGGTTATGATTTGGTAGGTATGTTTAGTTTCCTTTGACTATATTTTTTTTTCTTCTCTTATTTTTTTTTCTATCACTCCCACTTTACATTATTTTTGGAATTTTAATTTATTTTTAAATTATAAGAATGTTTTAGCTATTTATATATATATACGATTTTACTTAGTAATTTTAAGAATTTGGGTAGGTAGTTATGTAAATTTGCATTTTTTTGGTTGGATTTTGTAAATTTGGTTTTATGTTTTTTTTTTCTGCTCTTAGGTTATATGGATCTCAATGTAATTGTGTAATTCCGAGGTTAGATTCTGACTGACCATGTGGTTCTGGGTTGACTGCGTGAGCTGAGCACATGTGGGGAGTCTCGAATTTTTCGTCGTGGTGGACTAATTGCCAGTCCAATTTGCCAGATTCAGCTTAATAGTGAATATTATTTATTTATTAGTATTATTATTTATTAGCTGTTTAAAATAGTTTGACAATGTACATAAATTGATTAAATAAATATGGCATGGATGTTTTCCGTCTGCCAGAGTGAACATTATGAATTTAATATTTAAGTATACATCTATAAGTATAATAATATATAAAAAATAAAAAACCAAAAAGGGCACTGAAGGAAAAATACAACAATTATCTAGATGGATTGCACTCGAAGCATAAGTGGGTTTTAATCCACTCAAGGATGGGGGTTAAATTCACACCGAGCGCCCCTAGTCGCTCGTTGTTGGCGCTTCTCATGTTCTCCAGTATTCTTGGAATCATTTTTTTTTTTTTTTTTCTTAAGGAATAATGAATTTAAAAGAAGCTATTTCGATACGCAAAAGCGTATCTACAACAATTAGATAGGGTTTTCCAAGTCTTATCGCCATTTAGCATTCCTAAACATTCGATCCAAGTCAGACTGCTCCGTCCAAAATAAAGTCTCCTTAACTCTTGGAGTATTGGACATACACTAAGAAAGTGAATTATATCCTCACGATCGTTGAGATTGCAGAGGCAACAGGATCCTGGTAGATCATCCCTATAAGGAATAAAGTTTAGATTAAGTATTTCAGTTCTAGCACGTATAATAAAACTTATATTTTCGATACTTAAATCATCCGTAAAATAACTACCATAACCTAAATGATGATTCAGCTCTTTGTATGTTAGACGGGACATGGATAAAGATGCTCGGTGCACATTGCCCATATAGATCCTATCGTCAACAACTGCAATCAAGTCATATAAAACTCCTTGCCAATCTTCAAAGTTACTAGATAAGTTCAGTGAGTGATTATGGTCTTGTGCTAATGTAAACCAATCTTCAAAGATCCCCTTTTTAGATCTAAACAGTGATAACATTATAAGTTTCTGCAGGTTATTGTTGTTCTTTTGTACTGTCTTTACGATATAGTCAGCATTGGCTTTTAAATTGCGCAGAAAGACGTTTCGCAGCCCGGACTCTACATATATAGCGTAAGTTGGAGTTGTACTAGGGAGTCGAAACAAGCGCTTAAAGAAAAATCTCTGAAGTTTTTCAAACTCTTCAACTGGTGTGCAACCGTAAACCTCACTTCCATAACATAAGCAAGAATTAATAGTGGCATCAAACACTTTATATTTAGCTGAAGCACAAATTTTGGTGTTGCCGTAAAATTTTTTCCACATGGTGTTTATGGCAATTTTTGCTGCATTACATTTGGCCTTAATATGGTAATTCCAACTCAGATTTGAAGCAAAAGTTACTCCTAAATATTTGTATTCTCGCACTACTTCCAGTCTTTCGTTGTTAAGAAACCAAACTTCACGTTCCACTTGTCTCCTAATTATTTTTGAAAAACCATGACCTTAGATTTGTCAGTGTTAATAGTGAATATGGAAACGATAGGCAACGAGTGCTTATCGATGATGAAAGCTGAATCACAGGCTTGTGACGTGACAATAATCTCGTTGTTCACGCTATTGGTAGATCCGTATATCTTAGGAGTCGAGCGAATCACGTAAATTCTGAACAAGGTGAGAGTTTTATTGTAACTTCTCATGCAAAAATGGTTCAGAATTCGACACTGTAATTAAGGTAGATATGGTTAAGTTTAAAGTAGGCCTAAGGTTTACTTTAATAAAAATGATAATTTTTGGTACTTACATATTGAAAAGTATGTTGGAAAATTTTCAATGCAACGAGGGGGATGAATCGACTGACTCAAGATAAGGTTTTCGCAGAAAAGAAAGTTCGAGTATGGCGGAAGTGAAAATACAGCTGATGTCTATTGGTAGAGTTATGGTAGTTATATGGTAGCTTTGTAGTGGTTATCTTAGTAAATTTCGTATTTGTATTTGAGATTCATCACAGAACTTTTTTTTTAATCTTTTTTATTGAGGTTATTTTTTGTTGATTTTTAAATTTTGGGGATTTAATAGGGCGGGTTTTAATAAAGGAAGGTTCAAAGATTAGGACGAAGCATAAGCTGCACAATTTAGCTCAAAACTAAAGTTTTTTTATAATGTATACCTATAAAGTCGTTAGAGGCAAGTGTACGTACTTTCGACTTTGAAACATGATTCCAAGCGAAATATAGAAGATATAATACAGGGGTTTATTAAATTATAAAGCTGCATATTTGGCTATTTATTAAAAAAAGTAAAACTATATATTTTTTCAATTTACTTACATTATTATAGAAAAACCAAAGCAAATCAAATTGCGCACAGTTGCCCCTATCTAGGGATAAGTGTAGGCATGGTTTGGGGTAAGTGTATGAATTTCCAGAGTTTTTAACTAAAACACTTATATTACAAGGTTTTATTATTAGAAACTCTTTTATTTAAAAAAATAAATATTTTTTAAACTACAAAATCAAATTTCATAGGCGTTTTCTAAGCGCACATTCGCTTATTCCATTTTCCCCTGCGGCCCTACGGTGACTTAAACCCAAACTGACTAGAAATTTAGTTTTATCAATTTGGCATTGTGTTACAACACTTTTCAAGATTTTCTCTTACATTACGCATGCGTACACTTGCCCCAAAAGTTTTGCAAACACTTACCCCAACTGCACTTTTTTCAATATTTTGCTTATTTTGAACAAATTAAGATTAAATCCAGTAAAATTTTCACTCAAATATAATAAATATGTTATATATTCAATAAATAATTAGCACTCAATGGGCCCTAACAATAACAAAATTTAGAGACGACTTAAATATTCAAATAAAATGGACTATAATGGTATATATACTCTATACAGGGAGCACCGTAAGTCAAAGTCAAGCGGGTAACGGGTGATAGAGTAGGTTGAACCTATTCTGGAAAAAATAAGAACAAAAATCCATCTCGCTTGGTTAAGTAATAATAGCAATATTTAGAAAAATAGTGAAAATCGATACCCTAGACCACCACATTTTTAGGTACTGTGGTCACAAATTTCCGAATTTTGACGTGTTTATTTTTTTTACGTAATCTTAAATAACCATGCTATTGATTGCAATCACAGATTTAAAAATAAATATTGTAAGTCTCGTAAGAAAAATAAAGTTTGACTGAGTCATGTTTCAAAAAAAATTTTTAAGCGAACTTTGACACTTGGCAAGTTTTTTAAAAAATTGGCGCGTTTCATCAAGATTTCAAAATGGTACAACACTTGCTACTTATTCATTCGTAAAAAATATTTTTTATTTGCAAAAAACACCTCAGTTCACTTCAATCACTTTTACCAGAATAATGCTTTTTTGTACTCAAAAATCCATTTTAGCAAGGTGTACGTGACATAAACAGAGGCACTAGAATCAGACACTGTTTTCCGTCAATAAGAGAGAGACAGATCTACATTACACAATATGGTACGCTACGTTTAAAATTTGATGAGCAATGCTTTTCGGTATTCCAGTGGATCGAAAGGTACCCAAATGTGGGGCGTCACCCATGACCACCGGTTGTTACTCTATGCACACTTATCATTACTCGCAAGGACGATTGCCTATAGTACTCGTATGGCGGCGCTGCAGAAGGGAGACCCCAAGGACATAACAACGAAGTAGTTTTAAATTAAATTGAATTGAATGTGATCCCAGCGCTTGATCAGTGCGATTGAAAGATCCACTGGAATACCGAAAAGCATTGCTCATCGAATTTTAAATCAAAACAACTACCACCCGTGACCCGTACCATATGCAAAGTGGTATACGAAGTTTGCTCCCTCGTAACTATACGCTTCCAGAGTTGATATTTGCTGAACAATGTTGGCAAATATTTGTGTACCTATTACTAGATAATAAATAACATAATTTCCACAACACTTTTTGAGTCCGGGGTAACAAAAGCGCACGATTGTGAGATGTTGCGAGTAAAACAAGGAACGTTTCGTACCGAACGTAGATCGTAGCGTACCATATTATGTAATGAAGATCTGTTTCACTCTTATTTACTACAAACAGTGTCTGATTCTAGTGCCTCTGTTTATGTCACGTACACCTTGCTAAAATGGATTTTTGAGTACAAAAAAGCATTATTCTGGTAAAAGTGATTGAAGTGAACTGAGGTGTTTTTTGCAAATAAAAAATATTTTTTACGAATGAATAAGTAGTAAGTTTTGTACCATTTTGAAATCTTGATAAAACGCGCCAATTTTTAAAAAAACTTGCCAAGGTAGTGTAGTACATTTTTTTTTAAATATGAAGTGTCAAAGTTCGCTTAAAAATTTTTTTTGAAACATGACTCAGTCAAACTTTATTTTTCTTACGAAACTTACAATATCTATCTTTAAATTTGTGATTGAAATCAATAGCATGGTTATTTAGGATTACGTAAAAAAAATAAACACGTCAAAATTCGGAAATTTATGACCACAGTACCTAAAAATGGGGTCTAGGGTATCGATTTTCATTATTTTTCTAAATATTAAGTAGATCCTAACCCGGGTAGAAAATTATCTAGGAAAAACTATTTTTTAGCGTGGTCCTAGCTGGATTGGCCATTATATAGTAAATCCTATGCTGGGCCTAGACAGGCGCAGGTCTGGGTGATCTTGATTAATTTATCTTATTTTGGCTTTATCTTGGCCCTGGCTAGAATTGTCTATTTATTGGCTTTGTCAGATGTAACTTAGACTGGGCCTAGATAGTTTTAACTTGACATAGCCCAGATATGAACACTTTTGTTGGTGTCATTTTGGCCCTAGCTAGTGTCGCCACCTTATTGGCGCTGTCTCATAAAAACAGGAAGGGACCCAAATAGTTTTCGCTTGGTGTAGCCTGGATAAGGAATTGTATCTGGGCGTTATCTTGGCGTTAGACAGTGTGGCCTCTTTATTGGCGTTATCAGGAGTAACTAAGACTGGGCCTAGATAATTTTAACTTGACATAGCCTAGATATGAAAACTTTTGTTGGTGTCATTTTGGCCCTAGCTAGGGTCGCCACCTTATTGGCGCTGTCTCATAAAAACAGGAAGGGACCCAAATAGTTTTCGCTTGGTGTAGCCTGGATAAGGAATTGTATCTGGGCGTTATCTTGGCGTTAGACAGTGTCACCTCTTTATTGGCATTATCAGGTGTAACTAAGACTGGGCCTAGATAGTTAAGACTTGATGTAGCCTACACATGGAACTTTTTCTTGGCGTTATATTGGTCGTAGATAGTGTCGCCTATTTATTGGCATTCCCAACGACAAATTTAACTTGTGTAAGGTCCATATAGCAAATACGTGAAGTATCAACTCATAAACATTTTTACATCCCTATTCAGTATCGCAAATCAGCCTGGTGGGTAGCGTGCTGGATCTTTGATTAGAGGAACGCGAGTTCAAATCTCGGAGAAACCAAGTAAGTAAAAGTGAAGTTTTTTTTAAATTAAATTAAATTCTATACATTTCAGTTAAAGAGAAAAGCGATCTCAAACACCCCTAATATGAAAGGGGTGGGGGCTATATGGGTTTCAGTAAAATCTACCTAGGCCCTAGCTAGTGACAAAAAATCTCTAAATTTTTAGTTATCCAAAGCGTGACTTGGAAGATCTATCTAGGGCCTATATGGGAATCGCTAGCAAGGCCCACAGAATACAGAGCATTAACAAATTAGCAAGGGCCAAGCTAGTTACTGCTCGAGAGGCCCATTCCTGACTTGGAAGATCTAAAATAAATAATTTACATTTTGTTGATAGAAACGACGAATTGGAAATTCCCTTCTTCACGCTCAAAGAAGTAAAAAGCATGTGTCAACACAAGCTATCAAATAAAAAAGCACAGGGGAAAATTCTAGCTACTGCTCAGGTTTTGAAAGAAATGCCTTCAAAAAACTCCAATATATAATAAACGCATGTCTTAAGCTTCGATATGTACCACATCATTGGAAAATTGCAGAAGTCATTTTTATTCCTAAACAAGGAAAGCCACCAACAGAAGTAACTTCCTACAGGCCAATATCTCTTATACCAATTATGGCAAAAGTTTTCGAAAAACTGGTTATGAAAAGGCTTAGCAAAGTAATAGAAGAAATGAAAACTAATCCCAAACCATCAGTTTGGATTCAGAAATAAACATTCGACGATAGACCAAGCGCATCGAATTACGGATTTTGTTGAAAAGGTATCGAAGAAAAACAAGTATGTTCCGCTCTATTTCCAGATGTTGCTCAAGCCTTTGACAAGGTTTGGGATTTGAGTACAAACTGCATAGAGACCCCTCAAGGCAGCTCTACGAAATACTGAAATCCTATGTTACAGACCGATTCTTTAGAGTACGGTACGAGCAAGAGTATTCAGAAATTAATAAAACTGAAGCCGGTGTACCACAAGCAAGTGGCCTAGGACCAACAATGTATTTGTTATATACTGGGGATATTCCAGTGGACAATTATGCTATCTTGGCCACATTTGCAGATGATACTGCCATTTAAGTGCCTGATAAATGCGTTCTATCAAGAACAAAATAATGCTATACAAAACAAATACTGAAACCAGTGCCTACGTTCTGTAACTCTCGCATCGACAAAATCAGTCGAGAAACGATCAAAATTGAAACAAATCGTATGAGTTTTGTTTTCAACGTTTCTCGACCAATTTCAACGATGCGAGAGTTACAAAACGTAGGCACAGTTTGGACTTCTGGCATCCAATTGTGGGGTTGTACAAAGAAAATTAATGCTAAAACCGTCCAAAAATAAAGTCCTTCGTGGAATAATAAATGCCCCTTGGTATATTAGAAATAGCGATTTACATCATGACCTACAAATAGAAATAGTTTCTGTTTCACATAATCAGCGACTACATAGTCATTTTAACTCCGAGATGGATACTGTATTTAATGTAAGAGACAATGTTCGAAGATTAAGAAGATTTTATTTTATTTATTAATGACTTACCATCTCTTCTGAAATATTCCAATTGTCTCATTTATGCGGACGATGTTACAGTCTTCAAAACTATTGAAAATATTCGAGATTGTGAAGAGTTGCAGAGTGATCTTAATTCGTTTTTCGATTGGTGTGTTCGTAATTGTTTGACTCTCAATATTGATAAATGTAAAACTATTACTTTTACGAGAAAGCTATCTGTATCTCCTGCAGATTATTTTCTTAATGGTGTATGTAGCATTGTCATGAGTTAGCGATTTAACTATCCTTGGTGTCCTATTTGATCAAAAACTTGACTTTATACAACACATCAACTCCAAAACTAATAAAGCTAATTCAATTCCTGGGTGGATAAAGAGAGAGTCAAGGCAGTTTTCTGATCCTTTTGTTACCAAACAGCTTTTTGTGACATTTGTGCGGCCCATTATTGAATATGCTTGCCAGGTTTGGTCACCCCACAATGACTGTCACAAAGCCAGATTAGAACAAGTGCAAAAAAGATTTCTGAGGTTTGCACTCAGAGGATTGGGTTGGGAAAATCCTTACGAACTCCCGCCTTATAACAACAGACTGAAACTGATAGACATGCCTAGTCTTGAGAGCAGACGCTTGTATTTATCTTTTGTCTTCATTGTGAAACTTATAAACGGAAACATAGACTCTTTGCACCTTCTGCCTCGCATAAACTTTAATATTCCCCAAAGGAGATTGAGGAATTTTACCGGATGCATATTTATTTCAAATTATCGGACTAATTACGAACGATTTTCTCCTCTCAATAAAATGTTTAAATTATTTAATTTTTTCAACAGTAAATATACTAATTTGTTCAACCAAACTGTTAATACTTCAATTAAATTCAAATCAACTTTTTTTCAATTTTATAACATGTACATATAATTATAACCTTTAAAGCTAGCAATTAGCTGAGTTAATAAATAAATAAGAACAAAGCCTCATGAGCTGATGGTCTAAAAGCGATGGGAAAGTATTAAAACTTTAAACTTCTCCCAATGCGACTTTGAATTGAAGAAATAATTGTCGATCTTTCATATATTGGTAATTGGTCCTGATTTACCGGGGGTTTTAAAGAATTTTTTTTTTGATTTGTAGGTAGGTATACCTAATCTACCTATCAGATCAAATTTAAATATTTTATTATAATTACATATTTTTAAACTTTTTTGTATATGTTTCCTTTTACTAAACAATAGGTTCAAAATGTTGAAATGTATTAATAATCCCTAGAAATAAATTTCTTATACCTATAAGAAACTGGAAAATGATTATCTAAATAAAATTAAAAAATAATGTTTACCTAACTAATCAAAAAATGCGCTGATCTAACGAATCTAGAATAGAAAACACGAAAACTACACAAAAAATAAGACATTTTTCCATTAGGGTAACCACTCAAAAAAAATTTTCTACCTACCCACATAAAGAATATATCCAATATCCATGGATGCAAAGAAGAAAAAGAGTTCATATACTCTTTATTTTTTGTCGCCAGCCTCAGGAGCGATACACACAGAACTGGCTTATGGTGCTGATGTGGTTAAGGTCTGCAACGGGCGTGGAGTGGGTGTGATGAACTCAATTCACACAGAAGTGACAGTGAATGGACATGACAGTTTTCTTTTTGACAGATCTCTTTTTGATAAATTAATTTAAATTGTTGTAAGCAAAAGTGCATACTTATAAAAACTTGTTGTTTTGTTTTCCTCCTGATTTTTTTTGAAAAATTATTTCCAATAAAAAAAAAACATAGAAATACTTTGGGACGATGAAGACGATGATCTTTTTGACCTCATGATGAATGAACCAATAATTAATGCTCAGCGGTTTGTGGTTGGGGGCAAGTTCACAAAGAATAAAAATAAATGAAACTAAAAAAATACCTACCATTTGCATTGAATTTTTGGGCTACCATGTTTGGTCTTGCACGCTTCTATTGCAGTAATCTGCCCTACTGTAATTATATAAATTTTCATAAATCAGGATCTTATCGCAGAATTCAATGTTGAATTCATAGTCATCCCCCATGCTCATTTTCTGCACAAACAGTGTCTGATTCTAGTGCCTCTGTTTATGTCACGTACACCTTGCTAAAATGGATTTTTGAGTACAAAAAAGCATTATTCTGGTAAAAGTGATTGAAGTGAACTGAGGTGTTTTTTGCAAATAAAAAATATTTTTTACGAATGAATAAGTAGTAAGTTTTGTACCATTTTAAAATCTTGATAAAACGCGCCAATTTTTTAAAAAACTTGCCAAGGTAGTGTAGTACATTTTTTTTTAAATATGAAGTGTCAAAGTTCGCTTAAAAATTTTTTTTGAAACATGACTCAGTCAAACTTTATTTTTCTTACGAAACTTACAATATCTATCTTTAAATTTGTGATTGAAATCAATAGCATGGTTATTTAGGATTACGTAAAAAACACGTCAAAATTCGGAAATTTGTGACCACAGTACCTAAAAATGTGGTCTAGGGTATCGATTTTCACTATTTTTCTAAATATTAAGTAGATCCTAACCCGGGTAGAAAATTATCTAGGAAAAACTATTTTTTAGCGTGGTCCTAGCTGGATTGGCCATTATATAGTAAATCCTATGCTGGGCCTAGACAGGCGCAGGTCTGGGTGATCTTGATTAATTTATCTTATTCTGGCTTTATCTTGGCCCTGGCTAGAATTGCCTATTTATTGGCTTTGTCAGATGTAACTTAGACTGGGCCTAGATAGTTTTAACTTGACATAGCCTAGATATGAAAACTTTTGCTGGTTTCCCTTGGTGTAGCCTGGATAAGGAATTGTATCTGGGCGTTATCTAGGCGTTAGACAGTGTCACCTCTTTATTGGAATTATCAGGTGTAACTAAGACTGGGCCTAGATAGTTAAGACTTGATGTAGCCTACACATGGAACTTTTTCTTGGCGTTATATTGGTCGTAGATAGTGTCGCCTATTTATTGGCATTCCCAACGACCAATTTAACTTGTGTAAGGTCCATATAGCAAATACGTGAAGTATCAACTCATAAACATTTTTACATCCCTGTTCAGTATCGCAAATCAGCCTGGTGGGTAGCGTGCTGGATCTTTGATTTGAGGAACGCGAGTTCAAATCTCGGAGAAACCAAGTAAGTAAAAGTGAAGTTTTTTTAAAATTAAATTAAATTCTATACATTTCAGTTAAAGAGAAAAGCGGTCTCAAACACCCCTAATATGAGAGGGGTAGGGGCTATATGGGTTTCAGTAAAAATCTACCTAGGCCCTAGTTAGTGACAAAAAATCTCTAAATTTTTAGTTATCCAAAGCGTGACTTGGAAGATCTATCTAGGGCCTATATGGGAATCGCTAGCAAGGCCCACAGAATACAGAGCATTAACAAATTAACAAGGGCCAAGCTAGTTACTGCTCGAGAGGCCCATTCCTGACTTGGAAGATCTATTAAGGGCCCATATGGGAACCACTAGCAAGGCCCACGGAATACAGAGCATTAACAAATTAGCAAGGGTCAAGCTAGTTACTGCTCAAGAAGCCCATTCCTGACTTGGAAGATCTAAAAAAAAAAATTTAAATCTGAAATCCTCGTGGAACATCTCTCGAATGTTTTTAAGCCCTTTCCAGAAAGTGCAGTTAGGTACAAATAATTTACATTTTGTTGATAGAAACGACAAATTGGAAATTCCCTTCTTCACGCTCAAAGAAGTAAAAAGCATGTGTCAACACAAGCTATCAAATAAAAAAGCACAGGGGAAAATTCTAGCTACTGCTCAGGTTTTGAAAGAAATGCCTTCAAAAAACTCCAATATATAATAAACGCATGTCTTAAGCTTCGATATGTACCACATCATTGGAAAATTGCAGAAGTCATTTTTATTCCTAAACAAGGAAAGCCACCAACAGAAGTAACTTCCTACAGGCCAATATCTCTTATACCAATTATGGCAAAAGTTTTCGAAAAACTGGTTATGAAAAGGCTTAGCAAAGTAATAGAAGAAATGAAAACTAATCCCAAACCATCAGTTTGGATTCAGAAATAAACATTCGACGATAGACCAAGCGCATCGAATTACGGATTTTGTTGAAAAGGTATTGAAGAAAAACAAGTATGTTCCGCTCTATTTCCAGATGTTGCTCAAGCCGTTGACAAGGTTTGGGATTTGAGTACAAACTGCATAGAGACCCCTCAAGGCAGCTCTACGAAATACTGAAATCCTATGTTACAGACCGATTCTTTAGAGTACGGTACGAGCAAGAGTATTCAGAAATTAATAAAACTGAAGCCGGTGTACCACAAGCAAGTGGCCTAGGACCAACAATGTATTTGTTATATACTGGGGATATTCCAGTGGACAATTATGCTATCTTGGCCACATTTGCAGATGATACTGCCATTTAAGTGCCTGATAAATGCGTTCTATCAAGAACAAAATAATGCTATACAAAACAAATACTGAAACCAGTGCCTACGTTCTGTAACTCTCGCATCGACAAAATCAGTCGAGAAACGATCAAAATTGAAACAAATCGTATGAGTTTTGTTTTCAACGTTTCTCGACCAATTTCAACGATGCGAGAGTTACAAAACGTAGGCACAGTTTGGACTTCTGGCATCCAATTGTGGGGTTGTACAAAGAAAATTAATGCTAAAACCGTCCAAAAATAAAGTCCTTCGTGGAATAATAAATGCCCCTTGGTATATTAGAAATAGCGATTTACATCGTGACCTACAAATAGAAATAGTTTCTGTTTCACATAATCAGCGACTACATAGTCATTTTAACTCCGAGATGGATACTGTATTAAATGTAAGAGACAATGTTCGAAGATTAAGAAGATTTTATTTTATTTATAAATGACTTACCATCTCTTCTGAAATATTCCAATTGTCTCATTTATGCGGACGATGTTACAGTCTTCAAAACTATTGAAAATATTCGAGATTGTGAAGAGTTGCAGAGTGATCTTAATTCGTTTTTCGATTGGTGTGTTCGTAATTGTTTGACTCTCAATATTGATAAATGTAAAACTATTACTTTTACGAGAAAGCTATCTGTATCTCCTGCAGATTATTTTCTTAATGGTGTATGTAGCATTGTCATGAGTTAGCGATTTAACTATCCTTGGTGTCCTATTCGATCAAAAACTTGACTTTATACAACACATCAACTCCATAACTAATAAAGCTAATTCAATTCCTGGGTGGATAAAGAGAGAGTCAAGGCAGTTTTCTGATCCTTTTGTTACCAAACAGCTTTTTGTGACATTTGTGCGGCCCATTATTGAATATGCTTGCCAGGTTTGGTCACCCCACTATGACTGTCACAAAGCCAGATTAGAACAAGTGCAAAAAAGATTTCTGAGGTTTGCACTCAGAGGATTGGGTTGGGAAAATCCTTACGAACTCCCGCCTTATAACAACAGACTGAAACTGATAGACATGCCTAGTCTTGAGAGCAGACGCTTGTATTTATCTTTTGTCTTCATTGTGAAACTTATAAACGGAAACATAGACTCTTTGCACCTTCTGCCTCGCATAAACTTTAATATTCCCCAAAGGAGATTGAGGAATTTTACCGGATGCATATTTATTTCAAATTATCGGACTAATTACGAACGATTTTCTCCTCTCAATAAAATGTTTAAATTATTTAATTTTTTCAACAGTAAATATACTAATTTGTTCAACCAAACTGTTAATACTTCAATTAAATTCAAATCAACTTTTTTTCAATTTTATAACATGTACATATAATTATAACCTTTAAAGCTAGCAATTAGCTGAGTTAATAAATAAATAAGAACAAAGCCTCATGAGCTGATGGTCTAAAAGCGATGGGAAAGTATTAAAACTTTAAACTTCTCCCAATGCGACTTTGAATTGAAGAAATAATTGTCGATCTTTCATATATTGGTAATTGGTCCTGATTTACCGGGGGTTTTAAAGAATTTTTTTTTTGATTTGTAGGTAGGTATACCTAATCTACCTATCAGATCAAATTTAAATATTTTATTATAATTACATATTTTTAAACTTTTTTGTATTTGTTTCCTTTTACTAAACAACAGGTTCAAAATGTTGAAATGTATTAATAATCCCTAGAAATAAATTTCTTATACCTATAAGAAACTGGAAAATGATTATCTAAATAAAATTAAAAAATAATGTTTACCTAACTAATCAAAAAATGCGCTGATCTAACGAATCTAGAATAGAAAACACGAAAACTACACAAAAAATAAGACATTTTTCCATTAGGGTAACCACTCAAAAAAAATTTTCTACCTACCCACATAAAGAATATATCCAATATCCATGGATGCAAAGAAGAAAAAGAGTTCATATACTCTTTATTTTTTGTCGCCAGCCTCAGGAGCGATACACACAGAACTGGCTTATGGTGCTGATGTGGTTAAGGTCTGCAACGGGCGTGGAGTGGGTGTGATGAACTCAATTCACACAGAAGTGACAGTGAATGGACATGACAGTTTTCTTTTTGACAGATCTCTTTTTGATAAATTAATTTAAATTGTTGTAAGCAAAAGTGCATACTTATAAAAACTTGTTGTTTTGTTTTCCTCCTGATTTTTTTTGAAAAATTATTTCCAATAAAAAAAAAACATAGAAATGCTTTGGGACGATGAAGACGATGATCTTTTTGACCTCATGATGAATGAACCAATAATTAATGCTCAGCGGTTTGTGGTTGGGGGCAAGTTCACAAAGAATAAAAATAAATGAAATTAAAAAAATACCTACCATTTGCATTGAATTTTTGGGCTATTTTCTGCCATATTTGGTCTTGCACGCTTCTATTGCAGTAATCTGCCCTAGAGAACATGCAAATTACGCAAAGTGACATATGTTGCAACCACGTCAGAACCACACCAAAACCTTAAGCCAGATCTATGTGAATTGGGCCTCAGACGACCTTAAAAAAAATCGCACATACAACATAGTTAAAAAAAAAAAAAGAACATAATCGCAATGTCTTTCGTCTTCCTCTCGATCGTTGCTGACTGCATAGTATTGCAGAAACAAAAAAACACGTTTTTATTTTATTTTTCCCCACTCATTTCATTCCTATATTCTGAGTAATAGAGCAAGAGGGAAAATATATGAGCGAGCACGCAAGAGAGAACTTTTTCCAAAAGACAAATAGCTTTCTTTCTGTGCTTTACTATTAACAGGCAAAGAGCTTTCTTGCCTGTTGATCGTCTGCGTGGTGTAAAAATAAATTGGGACATTTTTTTCTATGGGGATGCTACATCTGTATAGTTTATTATCTGTGCTTTTATGTTACTCTGAATATAAGTGGACAATGGACATTCTATCTAAATTTTAAGACCCCCAACCTTAACGATCCTACTATTAGAACCAAAGTTATAGCCAACCAAACCAACCATGAAGGCACCTTAATAATTATTTGGATGAAGAATACCTACCACAAACTTGCTACCTATGTACAGTGCCGAGCAAAAAAATAGCAGTGAATCTGTTAAAAATTTTAATTTTTCATATCTTTAAAAACACTCACTTTTTCTAACTTGTACTTTTGTGTGGTACTCCTGGCAATTAAGTTCACCGTTTGAAGTGATTATTTAACGGTTCATTCTTACTGTTTTATTTAAATGTCACTTTTTGTGGACTCATCGAGTATTTTAGGCGAGCAAAATAATAGCAGTGTTCGCCAGGTTCTATTTTAAAAATTGTTTTTTTCCCTCAACTTTGATTTGAATTTAATAAAAAGTAAGTTTTGTTCTTCTAGTTAATCCTATTTATTTATTTTCATAGAATTTGTTTCAAAACCATTGGATTTGTTCTTATAAAGTGGGTTGTGGTAAACACTCCACATCAGAAAGACGCCAACTTATTAATAAACTTATTATGAGAGTCAAAATTTATAAGGAAGTTCAGGAACTTGTTGGGTATTTGGCAAATATAAGAGGCGTCATTCAAAAATACATACTATAATAACAGTTATCACAGATTGTGGATGAACTTAATTGACCATGCGGTGTCCATACAGTGAGTAGACGATTGAGGGATCACAACTTGAATGCTCGCAGTCCACGAAAAGTCCCATTTCTGAAAAAACAAACATACCAAAAAGAAAGAAGTTTGCCACGAGAGCATATGGGGTGGGTTTCTGAAAAGTGGAGGAATATTCTTTGGACTGACGAGAGTAATTTTAAATTTTATGGTGGTAAAGGATCTCGGCAGCATGTAAAACGACCAACAAATACCGCATATGATCCTAGATACAAAACAGAAACATATTGGATCCATAGTATAATGAACTACCACTCGTACGTAAAAATGTTCGCAAAACATCATGCTATCATACGCCGACTTCGAAATGCTGCTAAAATGGGTCTTTGAGCAGGATAACGACCCAAAGACACCAGCAGTACAGCTAAGTAATGGTTTCAGGACAATAATATAAAGGTCTTGGAGTGGCCTGGTCAGTCTTGCGATCTCAATCCTATTGAAAATCTTTAGGCGGACATACAATTATTTTAATTAAACTGTACACAAATGAACAGACACTGCTATTAATTTGCTCCCTTTATTTTCGAATCCATTTTGTTTTTGTATTATTATATTATTCAATTCATATGAAAAACGTTTCAATAAAATGTAAAAAGTTTTGCCTATAAACATTTACACGATCAAACTTCTTTTTTATTTTATATTTAATATATTTTCAACTGCACTGCTATTTTTTTGCTCGCAGCTGTACATATAGCAAATTTTTTTCCGATGCGAACTCAATTTGCCAAGGTTATGGTTTTTTGTTGCACACACTCCACCGTCTTTATAATTGCTTTCTCCCTCCCAGCAGTATATTCTTAGTATCCAAATTTTTTTGTGTATTTTCAGTATGAAATTTTGAACAGTTTTGAAAATTTCTTTGTTGCTCGTACTCGACTGTCATTCTGGCTTTAATTTGAATAGATATAAGCATTTAAGATTTGTTATTGTAGACGTTTTCTATGTGGAACCATAGACTAAATAATAATAAAGACAGGAAACTTCATATAAAGAAAAAGGCACCAATTTCAGATTGTCTCCACCATCAAACTGTAAGTTTGAAGTATTTTCTGCTTCACACATTTTAGTTCAAAGAATAGAAATGAACTTAATTGTTGCATGTTGCAGCGAACAGCACAGGCCAAAGGAAAAGAATACAAAAACAAGGAAAACGATACGCATATATACATATACAGAAACAGCGTAGCGTCACAGCAGTGTTGTTTTTTGGCCAAATGGCCCCTTTTTCAGACTCGGGACCCGTGGCCCCCACTTTTTCAAAAATGATCAAAATGGCCCCTTTTTCTATTTAAGTAAGATTTTATTCTTTATTGAACAAAAAAGAATGAAAAAGAACGAAACTATAAAATTTACTGAAAGTTGCCGTTTTATTTTCGTCGAGAAACGAACGAAATTAATGATAAAGAAAAATTTTGGTATGCTTGTGGGGAATCTTAAAATAGTTTGAATGAACATATGTTTGAAAATGTCGGCTCGGGATCTTAGCACCTCATATATGGGATATTTGCAAAAAAATATGCCATCTAAAAGGTCACTAATTGGTCATAAAAGGTCAGCTATTTTCAGAAATTGGTCAGGCTTAGTAAACTTGTAATCCAAGCTTGTCCTTTTTCAAGGTCATCAGCGATTTTTAGCACCTCATTTATGGGATATTCGCAAAAAAATTATACTATTTGAAAAGCCACCGGATCGTGATAAAAGGTCAGCTAGTTTCAGTAATTGGTCAGGCATAGGTTTTTTAACGAATTTAAAAAAAAATTTCAATGTCACTAGTATAAGACTTTTAGCACCTCATTTGTGGAATTTATAAAAAAACAAGTATGCAATTTAAAAGTCAGGTAGTTTCAGTAATTGGTCAGGCATATAGTTTTTTAATAATTTTTTTTAAATTTTTTCAAGGTCATAGCGATTTTTAGCACCTCATTTGTGGGATATTCGAAGAAAGTATATACTATCTGAAAGGTTACTTAATCCTTATAAAAGGTCAGGCAGTTTCAGAAATTGGTCAGCTATAGATTTTTTTTATAAGCTTTTTAATTTTTTAAGGTCATACAAGGTCACGTGTACCTTTATCACCTCATTTATGGGATATTCGAACACAAAATATACCATCTGAAAGGTAACTCAATCCTCTAAAAGGTCAGCTAGTTTCGGAAATTGGTGAGTTATAGATTTTTTTTATGAATTAAAAAAAAAAAATCAAGGTCACTAGTATAAGACTTTAAGCACCTCATTTGTGGAATTTCGCAAAAAAAATCCATACCATCTGAAAGGTTATTTTATACTTACAAAAGGTCAGCTATATTCGGAAATTGGTCAGGCATAGATTTTTTAACGATTTTTTGCATTTTTTTGCGAAATTCCACAAATTGAAATTTTTTTTAAAATTCATAAAAAAACCTATGCCTGACCAATTACTGAAACTAGCTTACCTTTTATCACGATCCGGTGGCCTTTCAAATGGTATAGTTTTTTTGCGAATACATATCCCATAAATGAGGTGCTAAAAATCGCTAATGACCTTGAAAAAGTTCAAGATTGGATTACAAGTTTTCTAAGCCTGACCAATTTCTGAAAGTAGCTGACCTTTTATAACCAATTAGTGACCTTTTAGATGGAATATTTTTTTGCGAATATCGCATATATGAGGTGCTAAGATCCCGGATCTACTAAAAAAAACTTGGGGTGTGCGATGCGTTGTTGTTTCATGTAAAAAATCAAAGCGTGACCATCCGGATTTAAATTTTTTTAAATTTCCAAATGAGGATACTGATATTTATGAAAATTGGATGAATGCCTGCTCTTTAGAAAACGCTCCATGAATAAAAAATGCATATACAGGGTGTCCCGAAACTCAAAGTCAAGAGGGTAACGGGTGATAGGGTAGGTTGTACCTGTTCTGGAAAAAAAAAGAAAAAAAAATTCATCTCGATTGGTTAAGTAGTAATAGCAATATTTAGAAAAATAGTGAAAATCGATACCCTAGACCACATTTTTAGGTACTGTGGTCACAAATTTCAAAATTTTGACGTGTTTATTTTTTTTACATAATCCTAAATAACCATGCTATTGATTTCAATCAGAAATTTAAAAACAAATATTGTAAGTTTCGTAAGAAAAATAAAGTTTGACTGAGTCATGTTTCAAACAAATTTTTTAAGCTAACTTTGACACTTCATACCTACTACTACCTTGGCAAGTTTTTTAAAAAATTGGCGGGTTTCATCATGATTTCAAAATGGTACAACACTTGCTACTTATTCATTCGTAAAAAATATTTTTCATTTTTTTATTTTCAAAAAGGACCTCAGCTCACTTCAATCACTCATCATGCTTTTTTGTACTCAAAAATCCATTTTACCAAGGTGTACGTAACATTAACAGAGGCACTATAATCAGACACTGCTTGCCGTCAATAAGAGTGAGACAGATGTACATTGCGTAATATGGTACGCTACGATCTACGTTCGGTACGCTACGTTTCTTGTTTTACTCGCAACTTCTCACAATCGTGCGCTTTTTTGATACCCTCGACTCGATTATTGTTGTAAAAGTTGTGTCAATTATTATCTAGTAATAGGAACTAAAAACTTCCATATTTTTTCGCCAACATTGTTCTGCAGATATCGACTCTGGGAGCGTATAGCAACGGGGTAGCAAACTTTGTACACGTTTCACATCTTGATGAAACGCGCCAATTTTTTAAAAAACTTGCCAAGGTAGTGTAGTACATTTTTTTTAAATTATGAAGTGTCAAAGTTAGCTTAAAAAATTTGTTTGAAACATGACTCAGTCAAACTTTATTTTTCTTACGAAACTTACAATATTTATTTTTAAATTTGTGATTGAAATCAATAGCATGGTTATTTTGGATTACGTAAAAAATAAACACGTCAAAATTTTGAAATTTGTGACCACAGTCCCTAAAAATGTGGTCTAGGGTATCGATTTTCACTATTTTTCTAAATATTGCTATTACTACTTAACCAATCGAGATGAATGTTTTTTCTTTTTTTTTCCAGAACAGGTACAACCTACCCTATCACCCGTTACCCGCTTGACTTTAAGTCAAGGGACACCCTGTATATCTGTTCTAACTTCTAACCATTTAAAAAAAAATGATATTGGCAAAAAAAAACTTTAAAAAAGGCAGTTCCTTCAATTTTTTGTGCAAATAAAGAATCACCAGCAACTGACGATTTTATTCTTATACCTGTTCAATTTGAAGGGGTATGTTATGAAAGAAAAAGGGAAGTTCCAAACGAGCTTTTGCTGGAAGAGCTTCAAGATTTAGAACCCAGTTCGTCTTTAGTAAATGATTCAGAAGCAAGTAGAAGACGCAAAATGCAATAACTGTGTAAAAGCAGAAAAAGAACTGTTTTTTTACCAACAAAAATATACAGAAATATTGAAAAAATATAACTTAAAGAAAAAAACAAAATTTTTCTACTCAAACTAAAAAATGTTCCAATTTTACGTTGTACAGTGAAGACTTGCTTTGCAGTTCACTTTATTGTTGTTTGGAAAAATTTTGATTTTTATTTTATGTGGAATAACAAGTGTAAGTTATTAGGTTTGTTCGTTGAGCCCTGAAGTCACCCTTGGGTCACCCTAAAGCGTTTTTTGAAAAACCTGAACTCACCCTGACAATCAAATTCTGTGTTTTTTGAGACCTGGGGTCGCCCTGAACTCGCCCTGAAGTAGAACTAGGTTTTTGCTGGGGCGAGTTGAGGTAAAGAATAAAAGTGACATTAGTTTGAAGCATTTGTTTTGTTGTGGATTTGTGTGTTGTATTGCAGTGCAGTTAATTGTTTATTATTTAAGTGCAAATAAATCAAATACCATTTAAATTCAACAATAAATACAAATAGAAATGGAAACATTTGATGTTGTCGACTGTGCAACGGGTGAAACCTTTCAAATCAAATGCACTTCACAAGCGGCTGCAAGAGCGCAAATAGGTATGAATATGCCTAAAATCATTAATCTGCAAAAGCTAGGAATAAGTTCTCGACATTCGTTCCAGATAGCAATTTTTGAATGGAACTCCTTAACGGAGCGAGAACCGCACCTGAAACTGAGGTACAAGAAAATCAGCCGCCTGATTTGATTAGCGATGAGGAGTCTATTCCACAAGGTAAGTAATTTTGTTTTTCTTTTTGCCTGTAGTTGTGAGATCGAACATTTAATTTATATTTAAGGAAAAAAATGGAATGACTCAGCAATATTAATGTTGATATCCCTAATAAAGCTGACTAAAGGTAAGGTGGGGAACACCTTTAAATTTAAAACAAGAAAGAAACTTTCCGAATTCATAGCGGAGGAGATGAGAAAGAAAGGATACTCTTTCTCTGCGATCCAGGTTGATAACAAACACAAAGGACTGGAAAAAAGCTTCCGCAATGTTGTGAACCACAACAATAAAACAGGGAACAATAGATTGACTTGCCCATTTTATAAGTATGTGTGTTTCTTAACTAAAATAAAACAAAATTGACCTATTTTTCATTTTAAGCGAACTTTATGAAGTCTTCAAGGACAGGGCAAGTATGTTCCCCGAATTTGTGATGGGTGCAATCGGAAAGGTTCCCATTATAAAGAAAACACCGTCCTGCCATCAACATCTAGAGCTGCACTTGCTTCCACATCATCAACATCTTTTGATGAAAACACAGAAGATGAAGAAAATGGGAACGAAGACAGTAAGTGCTTGTTATTAAAACCTAAATTCAGTACTTACAAAAAAGTTTTTGAAATATATTTGACTATTTTCTTCGTAATAATAATAACAAACTATGCATTTTTGTTTCATGTTAGGTAATAATTCCGAAACTGTTGCAAGTCCGTTGCAGCCCATAAGAAGGAACAGGAGAAAGCCTACGAAGGAGGAAATTGAAGAGCGTCGTTGGCAGGAAAAACTAAAGATTATGCGGGAGCGCAACCAAATTTTAGAAAGAGAATTAACGCGAAAGAATGATATTTTACAGGATATTGCTGAAAGTCTAAAGCAATCCTCAGCCAAATAAATAAGTATTTTTTTTTTATTAAAACTTTAAAGACTGAATAATAATAGTCCATATTTGACTATTAAAAGTTAGTTTTATTGAAATGAATTTTTGTTTTTTAAATGATACATTGCCTTATGAATTTCGTTTTTGTTTAATTAGTTTTAAGTACATAATATGTATCTACATAATATATTGAAGTCTGTTATCTTTTTAAGTACAAAAATTATAAGTTAGTTTTATTGATATATATTTATTTATTTTTTGTTTTTTATATGATACATTGTCTTATGTATTTTGTTTTTTGTGTAAATAGTTTTAAGTATAGGTATATGTACATTGAAGTCTGGTTTCTTTTAAAGCACAAAAATAAATATTTTTTTTTTTTTAAAGCAGTATCTTATTATTAAACGAAAAAAGGTTACTATTGCTTAGTTCTCCTAAAAAGCATTTGGGAAATCGCGTTCCTTTTATTTTTTCCAGTTGCCCTGTCTTGGACCTCACCGTTGGTTTCTGTACTAGAGCCCAAGGTTTCTTGATTTTCTTCCAGCAGATCCATATTGATGTTTAGGAGGACCAGCTCACTTTCATCTTCTTTGCATAAGTTGTGTAAAACACAACACGCTCTCACGAAGTGAGATAGATTCTCTATACCAACAAGCTTACAATAATACAGCTGTCTAAATCGCTGTTTTAAAATGCCAAAAGTGTGTTGAATTTTGATCCGACCGGAGCTTAAACACTTATTGAAATTAATTTCCCTCATCGACAAGTGTCCGTTGTCCCTGTAAGGTGTAAGCAGGTATTGCGTGCAGGGGTGCGCAGAATCGCCCAACAAATGAAATTCTAATATATGTAAATGAAATTATTATTTTTAACATGAATTATAGACAAATCATGCACAAATACCTCCGTCTCCACATAATGTGCTTAAACTGGGATATATACTTGAATTTTTTAAACCTCTGCTGTCATGAGCAGATCCTGGAAACCCAATAAAAACGTCAAGAAATTTCCTCTCTTCGTTGCAAATTCCTTGCACACAGGTGCTAAAGCTATGCTTTCTGTTCATGTAGTCATCCTTACTTCGGATTGGTGGGTCAATGACAACATAGGTGCCATCAATACATCCTGGAAATTAAAAAGGTTATTGCGGTTTCTGTTGTTGTTTGTTTCCAAAACCACTTACCAATAATACCTGGGAAACCATGCTTAGCCTCAAAATTTTGGACACTTAAGTTTTTTTCTTCTGTTGTTGGCCATTTTATCACCTGGTCGCTTAATGAGCTGACAAAATAACTTACTCGCATAACGATAACATAAATCGTTGAAATGGAAACATTAAATCGATCGGATATGTCCATAAATGCACATGCTTCATGACCAGCAAACCAAATGAAAATTACCATGTTTTTTTCTGCGCTAATGACTTTGGTCTGGTCCAGTGCCTTATATCATTCAGACTCAGAATATAACTTAGTCAAATAATGAAAAAGGTTCCTAGAAACTCGAAAATGAGTGATGAATTCCTTGTTAGTATAAGTAGGGACGACTTTTTCAAAGTAAGAAGGGATGCTGTTTCGTTTCAGTCTTTTGTACTCAACATCCTCACTTTCACTGCTTTCGTCCAAGTCTTCGTTATATTCAACATCCTCATCACTCAAAATATTGAGGAAAACCGCCAAATTGTTTTTATTCATATTTAAAACTATATATGTAATTTAAAACAAATTTCAATTTAAACTATCACAGGACAGAGCACAAAATTCATGTTTTCTTGCTTTGAATGTCAAAATGATATTTGACAGCCCTTGAGTGTTTTTTGAGAACCGAATAACCCAGTTTTTTTTGACAACTCTTGGTGTTGTCAAGAAAACCTGGGTCAACCCTGGGTAAAGTTCAACGAACGAAACTATTATTATTGTTTTTGTTTGTAAGAGCTTTGTAACCCATTAACCTTCGGATGACAACAGGGGTGCTCCACCCCTCCACCCCAGGCTATATTATTTTAACTGTAATTTTGGTTGATCAATTGCCTTTAAACAATTGTATTTCCTTACATAATTTTTTTTTTATGAATTTTCTGTTTTCTGTTTTTATTAAAGTCTATGAAGTGTTACGTTCCACTAAATCTTTTTTGTTATCCTTGAAAGTATTTTTTTTGTTGATTAAATCCTTGCTGGGGTGTTATATCACCCCTGTTGTGGTCTATGTAATTTTAAATATGTTGGGATCGGAAGGTTAATCAATGTTTAAATACAGAATCCATTGCCACCTGATGATGTTCATAGACATGAACGAAACGTCGTGACAAACATATTTATTTATTTGTTTCACTTGACCTAAAGCCCATTTTGTAACACAAATCATCAATAAAAGGTCATCACTATCAACATAAAATCAAAAAATTAAAAATCCAACGGAACATTCAAACCTTAGCTCCTGGAATTTAGTGTTTATTTCATATATTATTACAAATAAAAACATAAAGTTCAAAACAGCTTTAAGAATAGTGCTTATATAACTACATATAAGAATTTGTTTTACTATTGAAATTTATAATAAATAGTGAATAAAACTAATAATTGATAAATATCAATTTGCGTATAGCTGATAATTTTGATTGAGTGAAAATGAAAGACCATTATTGTAGTGGTGAAAACAGTGAAAAAAGAATAAACCGAAGCGACGATTTTGTGTTATGTAGCGGGACGTGCGGGAAAAAATTTCATATTAAATGTGTTGAATTGAGTAAATTTGATGTGAACCTGCTAAAAAGTAATGCAAGAATCAAATTTATGTGCTTGGATTGTCCGAATATCTTAGCTGCGCTAAGTAAACAAATAATACAACTCACTAAAAATAATATTGAAATTAAAAAAGTGTAGATGAAATAAAAAACATTAATGCAACGACACCAACACAATCAAAGCTCTCATATGCACAAGCTTTGAAAGAAAACAGTGAAGTAATTGTTGTCAAGCCTAAGAGTGATCAAAACAACGAAAAAACAAGAGAAGATATTAAAAATGTTATTAATCCAATGTGTATGAAACTAAAAATAGAAGAAGTTAGAAATGTGCAAAATGGTGGCATCTTAATAAAGTGTGACAAGCAATCAGTTAAAACAATTGAATCTGAAATCAAAAATGTGTGACTATGATGCAAAGATACAAGAACATCGCAATCCGCGCATTAATATAGTGGGTATGAGTGAGACAATTAGTGAAGATCAATTAATAGAAGCTATTAAATGTCAAAACCAAATTGATGGTGAATGTAACTTTCAAAAATATGTCAAGATATATTTGTCCCACAAAACAAAAAAATATAATGCGATCGTTGAAGTGAATAGAGTTACCAACACTAATATTATGAATATGGGAAAATTCAATATTGGTTGGGACAGGTGTCGTGTTTATCAATATATAAGGGTGCTAAAATGTTATAACTGTTGTGGATACAATCATATTTCAAAATATTGTACTAAAAAAAAGATATGTATGAAATGTGCAGGAAATTATGATATAAAAGATTGCAATAGTGACATATATAAATGTGCTAACTGTGTTTCCCAAATTGAACAAACCCACGAACAACTAGACATTAACCATGCAGCATCTGACAATAATTGCCCAGTGTTTTTTTAGAAAGCTTAAGGCTGCTGAAGTACGTAGTAGTTTCTAGCAACTAGAAACTATTATGTGTTTTTTCTCTAACATTGAAGTACTGTTAAACAACTTTTTTAGTCTACAAATAATTATTAATGAATACAACTGTGATTTAGTAGTGTTAACAGAGACCCATATAACAAAAAACCACAATATTGCTGAAGTAGAACTAGAGGGTTATTATATGTTCAACTGTGATAGTAAATCTAGTCACACTGGAGGATTAGTGTTCTTTGTCAAACAAATATTTAAATGTTCTTTTGTTAAACAATTTGCCATTGCAATGAATTTTTTGTAGTCCTATAATTAAAGTGCAATATGAAAATACATCCTTACATACCTTAGTGCAATATATCGATCTCATCTGTCGACAAAAAATACCTTCTGTGATAATTTAGAACATTGGATATATTTCCTTCAACAATGTAGCTGTGATTATTTAATAATGGGGGATTTTAACATCGATTGGATAGACAGAAACAATACATACTCAAAACGTTTAAATCAAATTATGACAGAAAACAGTTTATCTATGCTAAACACAGAACCAACGAGAATAACGCAAACATCTCGTACACTAATCGATTATGTCCTTACTAATAATAGAAATATTTGCAGTGCTTAAATTGAGCATAACCTTAAAATAAGTGATCATGAAGCTCTTGAAGTTTTTATTCAATGCACGTAACAATGTGAACAGAACAATAAAACCATCAGCTACTGTAAGTACAATAAAGAACACTTAATAAATGAACTGAAATTTACTGTGTTTAGTGATTGGAAAAAGGAAATTGATGATCAAAATTGTGTTATCGCTGTTTTCTTAGACCTAAAACGAGCTTTTGAAACTGTAAATCATAGCATTTTAATAAAAAAAAACTAGAAAAATATGGTGTAAGAAACACAGAACTTAAATGGTTTAAAACTTTTTTGTGTAACAGAACCCAAAGAACTTCGGTTAACAACAAAATGTCTTCCCCTTCTTCAGTTACAACTGGAGTTCCACAAGGATCAATCTTGGGAGTACTTCTTTTTCTTATATATATAAATGATATGGAAAAAGTAATACAGCATTCCAAACTTGTGCTTTTCGCAGATGATGCTTTACTTTACATATCAGGAAAAGACGTAAACACTTTAATAGACAAAATTCAAAAAGACCTTACCGCAATTTATACCTGGCTAAATATGAATAAGCTAATACTTAATACAAATAAAACAAAATTCATGACAATAAATAAACCCTTCACTCAACAATAAATAAACATTCAAATTACCAATACACATATAGAAGAAGTAACATCAATCAAATACCTTGGTATTATCCTTGATAGTAAACTATCTTTAAATGATCATATTGATTACATATGTAAAAAAGTGTCAAAAAAACTTGGAGTGCTTAGAAGAACTTGAAATAACATTTCAAAAAATAGTGCAATAAAAGTGTTCAATGTAACTGTAAAGCCCCATTTCGAATATTGTGCAAGTCTTTTATGTTTGTAATATTTCGCAAAAAAATAGACTTCAAAAATTGCAAAACAAAGCCATGCGAACAATATTAAAGTGTGATAATTACACCTCGATCGCATCGATGCTTAAGGCCTTGAACTGGCTAAATATTAATCAAAGGCTATACATGATGGCAATGGTGTTTGTTTTCAAAATAAAATATAATTTTTCTGGTATACTTCAATCAAGTATACCAGAAAGAAGAATTCCTCATTACAATTTTCGAAACGTTGAAGAGTTCAATATCATTCGAACCAGAACAAGAGCACAGGCCAGTGTTCTGTACATGAGACTACGGGCGTATAACAATCTTCCCTCTTCTTTAAGAAATATTAATAACTTAAATCAATTTAAAAATGAAATTAGTTTATATGTAAGATCTTTTATTAATTAAATTCCTGGAGAACAAAAAATTGAATGTTATAATCATAAAATGTAAAATTTATTCAGTTTTTTAATGGCTATTGAGCCAAATAAATAAATAAATAAAAAAAAAATTCCAAAAAAATTAAAATTAAAATGTTCGTGACGACCATTTTATTTTCTGAAATTTCTCTTATTTTAGAAATTAAGACGCAAATTTTAGTATCTTAACATTAATTTAAATAAGTTTTCTACAATTTTGTCTGGTTTTTGTAAAGAATTTGGGCTTACTAAATGTTTAAAATCCCATTTGTTCTTTTAATCGTTGGTCGTTGGTCGCTTTCATGTGAATGGGCCTTAATGGTCCAAGCTAAAACTTGTAAAATCTCAGCTTGGGTAACTTGTTCATCCAAAATCTTATCGGTATTCAATTTGTACCATTACTTATTCGTTTTTTCTTTTTTCATTTAACAATTATTGGGTAATTGTTTTGTTTGTGAGATATAAACTGAGTGGAAGTACAGAAACCAGAATCGGTGCGTGAAAGAGGGATTAAGGCGATTAGGAAGAATTGAAGGTACCTGAAATAGAGTTGTTGGTGACAATTGGAATTCCAGCGTTGTTGTGTGTTGGAGAAATCTTCGTATATCAGGTATTAACCACTTATTTTTGTATTTTTTATTTTGCAAAAAATTTAAAGATTTGTTTGCGTTGAAAGTAAATAGAAACCGTACGTTTCTTTATACTCAAATTTTATAGAGAAAAACACTTTTTTAAGAAAAGAAATCTAAAAGCAAAACCAAAACAAGAAAGATCAGCGCGAGAACTGTCAAAACTGTCAAGTGAGACAACTGTCATCGGTCAGCCTCTATAGCTACACTAACGCCACCTGTGGGGTGGTAGGACAAACAAGTTACAAACAAGGAGTGTATTTGTACAGGGTGATGCAAATGCAAACCTAGAAAAAAAAGAAAGAAAACGAAAAAAAAAAAGTTTAATAAATACTGATTTTTCAAAGCATCCCAGAGTTTAGTTGATCGTCAACACTACATAGGAAGATTAAAGAAAAGTAGTCACTGTAGGAATAAAAAACTAATATTGGATAATAAGCAGCGATAAGAGGAAGAATCCAAACCCATCAGTCTGTGTAGATTGAGAAGGGTTATTGGCGACTACGCTGTGAAAGCACAGATCTGAACCCACTATAAGCTTTATAGTGATTTAGAGTACCAGTCTACTGCCTATTATTAATTACTAATCTGGGGTGTTAACCTAACTCACAAACTGGATCAATCAGGTAAACGAACAAGAACGCAGCTCTCAACAATTTCGAAAAATAATACAAGAAGAAATGAAGAGCACAAAGGATACAGTAGATGTGCATTCAAAAGAAATAGAAGAGTTAAAAAAAGAAAACACCAATCTCAAAAACAAAATACTACAACTTGAAGAACATAAAGAAGAGAGCCTTAGAAAAAACGAAACATTTGATAAATTCACACGAAAAAACAATCTCATTTTTAAAGGATTCGAAAAAGATTCGCTCGATAAAAATGATATATGGATGCTATGTAAAAGTATTCTTAAAATAAATGAAAACCTCGAAATCGTGAGAATTTTAAGAATAGGAAGAGGTGATAAGAAGAATTTTCTCGTCGAGTTTGAAACACACTCAGCAGTTGTATCAATTCTTCAAAATACATCAAAGTTAGCCGGAACAAAGTATGGTATTCAAAGAGATATGACACAGAAAGAAAGAGAACATCACAATTATCTGCTACGAATAAGAAATGAAATTAAAAAAATTGATAAATCGAAGTCAATTAAGTTCAATGGCAGAAGATTGGAAATAGAAGGAAAAATATTCACGGTGGTAGCGAAAGAGTTGCAAAGTGATGGGAAACCAGCTGCTGTGGTTCTTGGACAACTTTATAAGAAGGACTTCGCAAATATAGATTTTAATCTGGAATCCAGTAAAGTCGAGGCCTCTGCAGATTAGCAGTTAGATGTTTGTTGCAATGAAAACTCAAATATTATAGATTGTAAGAAAATTGAAATAAATATTGTGTCCTATAACGTGTCAGGACTAGCAAATAAGTTAATTGTCCCAAATTTTTTTAATTATTTATGTAAATTTAACATTTTTTTGTTGTATGAAACATTTCTTGTTGATCACTTTGAGAGATATGAAAAATTTTTCCCAGGATTTGAATTGATATGGACACCAGCAATACGCTCTGCGCAATTCGGAAGAGCGAGTGGTGGACTTCTAGTTGGCATTAGCAGAGTCATTAATAAAGAGTTTAGAATTGACTGTACAAAAACGTTGGATAAAGACGTTGTCCACATCGTATCAACCAACTGTGAACTATATGTGCTGCCTACATATCTTAATTGCAACAAATGGGAAGAAGACTACCTAGTATTCAACAGAATCCTACAGGAATCAAACTTTGAAAACGTGATTGTCATAGGAGATTTCAATGTACGAATAGGGGAGAACCAAATACTGATGGAAGAACAAACCGCAAATCTCAATGTACAGCTTAAACCAAAACGTAATTCAAAGGACAAGGTACTCAACAATAAAGGAAAACGGTTCATTGAGACGTGCAACGATGCGGGTATTGTTATTCTAAACGGACGTACACCTGGTGATTTTGAAGGAAACTTCCCTTCGTAAGTTCAATCGGTTGCTCAGTTAACGACTTATGTGGAGCATCGTATAATGTACTTAGCCAAGTGAAAGAACTTAAAGTAGAGCAAATGGTCTACTCTGATCACATGCCTCTTAGGTTAACCCTACAACTATCCGGCTTTCAGTTTTCTGAGGAAATGAGTCTGCTTCCCAAGCTAGTATGGTTGAAACAAAATGAAAACAAGTACAAGACTGGAATTCAGCAAAGGATTCAGACGAAAGAAGTGGGTGATTTTGGAGAGGATAGTTGGACGGCAGAAGGAATAACATCAATGATCAAGGAAGTAGTAGGCGAGCATAGACACTTTTCAAACAAAAAGAATTTTAAAGAAAGCTGGTTTGATGCAATGTGTATGGCCTCAAGGAAAAATGCTTTTAAATGGCTTAGCAAGTGGAGAAGGGAACCCTCAGAAATCCTAAAAAAAACATACCTTGAGGCAAATCGAAAATACAAACAGACCTGTAAGACGAAAAGAAAGCTATACTATCAATCGCTATGTATTAGTCTTAGAAACGTACGAAATACAAAGGATTGGTGGGATATTGCAAACAAATTACGAAATAAGAACCACAGAATAGGGCCAAATATAAAAAGCAGTGATTTTAGAGATCATTTTCGACGGCTCCTGAACCCTCCGCTTCAGGCCATAGGATCGCTGGAAGACACGCTCGAAGATGCCTGGGATGCACAGCTTGATGATGTGATTACGAACTTCGAAATCCTAGAAGTACTGAGCAAAGCTAAGACAAACAAAGCTGCCGCATACGACCGTGTCCCCTATGAATTCTTTATGTATGCACCTCAGGTTCTTTTAGATCGTCTGGTTGGAATCTACAATAGAATTCACATCACAGAAAGCGTTGAACCCTCTTTTAAGAAGTCGTTGATCTTTCATATATACAAAAAGGGAGATATAAACCTCGCACAAAACTATAGAGGGATTTCCTTTATGGACGCCATGGCGAAAATCTACACGGGCATACTACTCAAAAGGCTACAGGATTGGGAAAAAAGAAACAGGGTACTGAACGAATATCAAGCAGGATTTAGGGAAGGATATAGCACAGCAGATAATATATTTAATCTACTTAACATTGTGAAAATCAGGATGAATGAAGGCAAAAAAACATACTGCTTCTTTGTTGACTTCAGGGCGGCGTTTGATAGCATTTGCCGGAATGCTTTGTTTATCAAGCTAAAAAGAATGGGTTTGTCAACAAAATTTCTAAACATTATAAAGGATCTGTATGCAGGGACGGCAAGTGCAGTATGGGATGGAAAAAATCTATCTGAGTGGTTCGATACAGAAATGGGCGTAAAATAGGGGTGCCTTCTAAGTCCTTTGCTATTTGCACTGTTTGTCAACGACATGCATGATTTCATTGGGGGAGGAATATATTTAAATGAGCATGTCATCCGAATGCTATTGTACGCAGATGACATTGTAATTTTCGCAGACACATCAAAGGATTTACAACTAATGATAGACAAACTTGATGAATATTGCCAGTTGTGGAATCTTATTATTAACCTTGAGAAGTCAAAAATTGTTATATTCAGAAAAAATGGAGGCAGAAGAAGCACTTTAGAAAGATGGACTCTCGGAACCGAAGAAATTGAGGTGGTCAACAAGTATAGGTACTTGGGTTTATGGCTGACACCAGGGTTGAGCATGAATGAGCACTTCAAAGAAAGAGAGCAGCAGGCAAAAACGAGCTTAAACCTGACTTGGCATACTTTTGTAGCAAAAAAAGACATCGGTATTTCAGCAAAACTTGAATTGTTTAACGCAGTTGCAAGATCAATTTTGGGGTATGGGGCACAAGCTTGGGGTCATCAGCAATTCGATGAAATGGAAAAGGTCCAACGATATTTTTTTAAAAAAATCTTGAAAGTTCCAACATCATCCCCAAACTACATGCTTACCTTGGAGCTTAAAATGAAACCTCTTTTTATCTACACCATGAAATGTCACATGACCTACATCAAGAAAGTATTCAGTGTGTATGACGAGAACCGACTCCCGCATATATTAGCGAGTATAATTGTAACGAAAAATATATTCTGGATCACACAATGGACGAGTATTTTAGAAGGAAGGCATATCCATGAGATTTATAAAGAATTAAAGAAAAATTTTAAATTTTAAAATTAAACTTTATTTTGAAATATTCCGACTTTTTACAACAATAAATAAATAAAATTGAAGCTACGCGTTTCGGAAATTTATTCCATCATCGGGCTTTTAATGGTAATTTAAGCTGTTTCTGGTTGTTGTTGTTGCCACTGTTGTCGTGTCGTTTGTTATGACATTTGTCCTGTTCTATCTTGTGTGTTTGTCGACGAAATTGATGGCTGTGTCAAATAATGAGTTGGTTTTAATTGTTAGTTTGTCATTCATTATTTTGTCTTGTTCTTTTTTGCATGCCTTATATATTTCGAACTCTTCTAATGCATCTAGGGTTGAGCTTTTCTTGCAGAAGTGCAATGGTTTTAAGTTTGTCTCAAAACTTGTGTAATTGTGGTTCTTGTCTAATAAGTGCAATGCGTAGGTGGATTTGGTATTGTGTTTTGGTCTGTGTTCGGTGAATCTCTCATAAAATGTTCTCCCTGTCTGTCCTATGTAATATTGTTCACAATCATCACAATTTATTTTGTAAACGCCAGAGCAAGTTTTGGTGTCTTTTTTGGTTTTAAGTTTTAATATTGTTTGTATATTATTGTTTGTTTTAAAAGATACATTAATGTTGTGTTTTTTAAATTCGTTTTTTATTATTTGTGGTAAAATGTTGGTGTATTCGATTGCTATGTATTTTGAACTTATTGTTGGGTTATTGTTGTTGGTTTTGTTTTGGTTTTCTATTTTCTTTTTCTTTAACCAATTCTATAACCAAGAAGAAGGCCTCGCAATGTGATCCCCTTTAAGTGGTCTACTCGCTGACATTTATTTAAATCATTTTGAAAACAAACATATATTATCAAAATTAAATCAACAACAAAAAAATATAGTTTTCTACGCAAGATACGTTGATGACACATTTGTCATATTTAACGGAACCAATAGACAAATAGACATACTCAATAATTATATTAACAACATAAATAACAAAATCAAGTTCACATGCGAAATCGAACAAAATAATGCAATAAATTTCCTAGATCTAAACATTAATAAAAACAACAACAAATTACATTTCAAAATTTACAGAAAACCAACAACAACAGACATCACAATACACAACGACTCCCACCACCCCTTCACACAAAAAATCGCAGCCTATAACGCATTCATCAATAGATTAATTAATATACCTTTAACGAAAAAAGATTACGACGAAGAAGTCAACACAATAAAACACATAGCATTAGCAAATGGATACAAACCAGAAGTGATAGACAGACTTATTCACAAAAAGAAAAAGAAAATAGAAAACCAAAACAAAACCAACAACAATAACCCAACAATAAGTTCAAAATACATAGCAATCGAATACACCAACATTTTACCACAAATAATAAAAAACGAATTTAAAAAACACAACATTAATGTATCTTTTAAAACAAACAATAATATACAAACAATATTAAAACTTAAAACCAAAAAAGACACCAAAACTTGCTCTGGCGTTTACAAAATAAATTGTGATGATTGTGAACAATATTACATAGGACAGACAGGGAGAACATTTTATGAGAGATTCACCGAACACAGACCAAAACACAATACCAAATCCACCTACGCATTGCACTTATTAGACAAGAACCACAATTACACAAGTTTTGAGACAAACTTAAAACCATTGCACTTCTGCAAGAAAAGCTCAACCCTAGATGCATTAGAAGAGTTCGAAATATATAAGGCATGCAAAAAAGAACAAGACAAAATAATGAATGACAAACTACAATTAAAACCAACTCATTAATTGACACAGCCATCAATTTCGTCGACAAACACACAAGATAGAACAGGACAAATGTCATAACAAACGACACGACAACAGTGGCAACAACAACAACCAGAAACAGCTTAAATTAGCATTAAAAGCCCGATGATGGAATAAATTTCCGAAACGCGTAGCTTCAATTTTATTTATTTATTGTTGTAAAAAGTCGGAATATTTCAAAATAAAGTTTAATTTTAAAATTTAAAATTTTTCTTTAATTCTTTATAAATTTCATATTACAACATGGAGACAAAAACAATAACATATTATATCCATGAGGTTGTTGGAAACAGTAGGTTATTCCAAAATGCAATTGATTTGGCTGACTCGCAAATAATGGAAAGAGAACGGGAAGTGGCTTTTCACAGAGCGCAGGCGTCAACTTCACATGGGCTGTACAATGCCCTCAACTACACCGACGGAAGTAGATACCTACAGGAAGAAAGAATCTCATCCGAAATAGGATGGATCTTTAAAGCAAGAGGAGGACTCCTGTATTTGAACGGTACAGAAACAACAGAAACACTCAATGCACCCTGTGTAACCTGAGAGAAGATGAAACATTTATACACTTTTTTGGAATATGTCCTATATTCAAAGAACTGCGCCTGTTATTTTTTGGGTCAAGTGCACTCAGCACGGAAAATATGGTGAACATCCTTAATGGCAACGGGAACTGGATCTCATTGGTAAAATACCTCTCTCTAGCCATTAAATATCGCACTGAACTTATAAGAGAATATAATGGATAGAAACAACAACAACAAAAAACAATAACAACAACAACAACAACAACAACAACAACAACAACAACAACAACAACAACAACAACAACAACAACAACAACAACAACAACAACAACAACAACAACAACAACAACAACAACAACAACAACAACAACAACAACAACAACAACAACAACAACAACAACAACAACAACAACAACAACAACAACAACAACAACAACAACAACAACAACAACAACAACAACAACAACAACAACAACAACAACAACAACAACAACAACAACAACAACAACAACAACAACAACAACAACAACAACAACAACAACAACAACAACAACAACAACAACAACAACAACAACAACAACAACAACAACAACAACAACAACAACAACAACAACAACAACAACAACAACAACAACAACAACAACAACAACAACAACAACAACAACAACAACAACAACAACAACAACAACAACAACAACAACAACAACAACAACAACAACAACAACAACAACAACAACAACAACAACAACAACAACAACAACAACAACAACAACAACAACAACAACAACAACAACAACAACAACAACAACAACAACAACAACAACAACAACAACAACAACAACAACAACAACAACAACAACAACAAAACCAACAACAACAACAACAACAACAACAACAACAACAACAACAACAACAACAACAACAACAACAACAACAACAACAACAACAACAACAACAACAACAACAACAACAACAACAACAACAACAACAACAACAACAACAACAACAACAACAACAACAACAACAACAACAACAACAACAACAACAACAACAACAACAACAACAACAACAACAACAACAACAACAACAACAACAACAACAACAACAACAACAACAACAACAACAACAACAACAACAACAACAACAACAACAACAACAACAACCACAACCACAACCACAACCACAACCACAACCACAACCACAACCACAACCACAACCACAACCACAACCACAACCACAACCACAACCACAACCACAACCACAACCACAACCACAACCACAACCACAACCACAACCACAACCACAACCACAACCACAACCACAACCACAACCACAACCACAACCACAACCACAACCACAACCACAACCACAACCACAACCACAACCACAACCACAACCACAACCACAACCACAACCACAACCACAACCACAACCACAACCACAACCACAACCACAACCACAACCACAACCACAACCACAACCACAACCACAACCACAACCACAACCACAACCACAACCACAACCACAACCACAACCACAACCACAACCACAACCACAACCACAACCACAACCACAACCACAACAACAACAACAACAACAACAACAACAACAACAACAACAACAACAACAACAACAACAACAACAACAACAACAACAACAACAACAACAACAACAACAACAACAACAACAACAACAACAACAACAACAACAACAACAACAACAACAACAACAACAACAACAACAACAACAACAACAACAACAACAACAACAACAACAACAACAACAACAACAACAACAACAACAACAACAACAACAACAACAACAACAACAACAACAACAACAACAACAACAACAACAACAACAACAACAACAACAACAACAACAACAACAACAACAACAACAACAACAACAACAACAACAACAACAACAACAACAACAACAACAACAACAACAACAACAACAACAACAACAACAACAACAACAACAACAACAACAACAACAACAACAACAACAACAACAACAACAACAACAACAACAACAACAACAACAACAACAACAACAATGTGTCATCAACGTATCTTGCGTAGAAAACTATATTTTTTTGTTGTTGATTTAATTTTGATAATATATGTTTGTTTTCAAAATGATTTAAATAAATGTCAGCGAGTAGACCACTTAAAGGGGATCACATTGCGAGGCCTTCTTCTTGGTTATAGAATTGGTTAAAGAAAAAGAAAATAGAAAACCAAAACAAAACCAACAACAATAACCCAACAATAAGTTCAAAATACATAGCAATCGAATACACCAACATTTTACCACAAATAATAAAAAACGAATTTAAAAAACACAACATTAATGTATCTTTTAAAACAAACAATAATATACAAACAATATTAAAACTTAAA